>QFDY01000480.1:0-32669 GCA_003315925.1 Lactarius sp. MG121 | reverse complement strand
AGCACTATAATCCTGGATTTCGTAGTAGTAAAGGCCCTCACCATAAGATGCCAACTCTAATGGGAGTCCGAGCACTGTCACGGCGCCCTTTACGGTAGCAATGCTTCAAACTTCCAGACAGGAGTGAAAGCGCGGGTCCGAAGCATCGCGCACCACAACAGAACAAAATGTTGATGGTCAGGCTCAAGTTCAAGATTTGAGTAGAGCGATACACTGGGTGATAGATAGCAACTGTAACATGATTTCATACATCTTTTCCTTATCGGTGCAGTGAGTTACAAATGAGATAGCAACAAGTGAATTTGGGCGAGACAAAAAACTACACCGACAATAACAAAGGATTAAGCGATGAGAGATAGAGGCAAGGCGAACGCGTCTTGGCGGTTAGGTATCAAAGCGAAAGCACGTAGGTCGGGCCCATGACCTGTGCAACTCATTCTGTCGAGAGGATCGCACACTCTGCTTTCGCGCGGTTCTGCGTGTGGACAAGGATCAGTCGAACGATCCGAAGGCACGAAAAACTGGGCCCGTGGCTATGGTTCGTCTGACCTGCCTACGCGCTAGGGTGAAATGCGTAGATGTTTCGGATACACGAAAAAAAATGGTGATAAACCAAGGACTCATCTTGGAACATGAGGGGTAACTCAAGGGAATGACCTATCTCGGTTTCCAGATCATCTGCAACCTCGCAAAGGCTCGTGTCTCCTGCAAGAATCGCAGTAGGCTTTCAGTTCGGTCCTTATGATCAAAGAGCCAGCCCAGGGCTGAGGTCCACCGTGGGCCTGGGTTGATGGAGGTAAGAGGTACTGTCAATGATAAAGTACTTCAAGTTCAAGTTGTTGCGATCCGCGTAGCGTGGGAGGGTCTTCACGTGACTAGCCTATCGTTAGCGCTTAGTCCAGTGGGGGACTTTCACTAACAACATGGTTCTGTCTTCGCGTGCACAAACCGAGAAAAGGCGTTGACTAATACTTAACGATTTTTCATCATCTGTAATGAGAAAATTATTTTATTCAAACATTATGTCCATCTAAGGATTACATTGTTGTGAAAAAACTTAATGTTTTTCCCTGAAATAAATCATAAGTAACCATTGTTCTCAATAAGCTAAACATTGAGTTTTTTCGCAATGTGATAATTCCAGAATGGACTTAAAGTTTAATTAGAATTACTTTTTAATTATGGATTGTGTAAAATTATTAAGTATTAGTCACTGCTTTTTCCCAGTTATTCGCGTGAAAAAATGGAATTATGTTGTCAGTGTTTGTGTCTCTTTCTCAATGTTACACAGTGCGTAACGCGTATTAAATCATGATGCGGATTTGAGAAGAAAAAATATTTCTCGACCCGGGTCTGCACTCTATGGCCCCGCACCAGCTGCGTCTCGTACTGCAGTCATGTCCAGACCATGCAGCTAGCGCTTAAGTCACGGTATCCTTCAGTGGAAGTTGCACTCGTGATTGGTTATCGTTATCCGATGAGGCCGTGCATAACTGCCAGTGTGCCGTAACTTCCTTTACTGCCTCGACCTCGCCGATAGTCTCGCAATGGCACACTATAACACTTTTCGCGAGCAACTCGCAATCGCACATCCTGCTTTCGGCCACGCCCTCTGGGAGCCAGACCCTGGACAGTACCCCCCCGTCCAGGTTGGTGATGTTGGTATCATTCGCGACGGCAAATTCCACCGCCTATTCAACGCTCTGCTCCCCGCGAACGATCCGTCTCATCAAAGCCGCGGTACACCAGAATATCATGAACCACTTCAGCTCCGCTTGCGAGATCATATCGACCCTGGGACCCTTAGTCCCAACAACTTCTACTCTTACGGGGTCAACGTAGTATCTGGTGGATTGGAGGTATTGGCCTCAGGGTATTCGACACGTTCTAAGTTTAGCCACGTCACTAACAATTCTTCAGGGTCGGCTCTGCGAATGTCGAGTTTTCATGTACAAAGAAGCAGGGTGCCGTATTGTCCCTTCCAGTCACCGCTCGACGTGAGGACACAATCTCTCTGGGTCATTTTCGCAAATGGATTATTAGGCATGTCGACTCTTGGCTTGCCTTCGCGCACGAGCTTGGACTGGGGGTAGAGATGGAGGATATAATTCTAGTCACTGGGTGCCATCGCACAAAATCTTGGACCAATACCGTTCTCAACGAGGTTCACACAAATGTGCAGTTATCTCTTGGGGTTCAAGTCGGCGCTTCGGGCGCTACCGTCACGTGGCAAGGTTCCAACCTCCAGATTCAAGGTGCAACGGTCAGTCATGGCCCAAACGGCGAGGTATGTGTGACGACGAGTGCCGCAAGGGCCAACGGATACTGAAATTCTTCGACATGCTCCCTTAGAACTTACCTGAGAATCAATGCATTTTTATCCGAGGATTCCGCGTCAAACGCTATTTCGGCCTAATTCCTCGAATCAAAGCAGCGGCGGGACCCAGGCCAGAAACACGTGGGAACGACCGCAAGTCAGAAAAGGAAGTTGTTCCGATACCCAGTGCTACCGAGACCGAGGTAAGATACACCTTTTTTTGACTTCCTAGTATTCATTTTGCGTTCAAAGTCCCGGGACCCTCTGCATGTACTATTGGAATATATTGCCAAAGTGAGCGCCGTCGATCCATTCCTCGTCTTCATTACGTGACAACGTTAATTCTAACGTGGGCGGTGCAGCGTGTGCCACATTGCGACATGGCTCTCGTTCACGATGACGACTGGGAACAAATTCTGAGAACTGGTGATAGGACTGTGAGTGAGGATCTTGTATAAGCATTATTATTAATTCCAACATGTTCATAGTCCATAGAAACCTTCCAACCGGATACGATGATGGATTACCTCGAAAGGTCCAAACCTGAGATTGGGGTCCTGTCCGGTGAGCACCCGCCAGTATCATGACGCTTTCCGATATTTACAGTAAACTGCTCGCACAAAAGATCCTTTACCCGCCGACGACCGAGGTCCAAGAACAAATACTGTGGCGATGTTTTCCGAGCAGCTCAAAAGTTTGGGTGAGCCTCCTTACATTTCTAAGCGATGGTATCTCTTAGCTGGGACGGATCACTACGACAAACCCTCCGGCCTCTTTTCGGTTACTTTCCTACAGCATTTGAAACCTCTATCAGTGAAATCGTCAAGACGGTTGAGCGGTCAGTACCCGGTTTGTAACCGAATCGTTTATACTAACCCACGTGTTTTAGATTTCGTATCCTGGTGGTCGGTCGGGTCGGTCACTTCCTGTCGCCTCTGCTCGTCCCATCGATGCTCATCATCACCAGTCTGGCGTTGGAAAGTCGTCGCTGATTAATTATGTATTCGGTATCAACAACGCGGTAACAGGTTGTTATACTAGGTTGACCAAAACTAATCGTGTTCTGTTGTAGAGTGTTGCGCACTACAAACCGGGAGAATCAGATATCCAGCAGGAGTTTGTATCACCGGAGAACCAGTATTTCGTTCTACATGACTCCCAAGGCTTCGAACCTGGGGATCTCTCCAATTTCCAGACTGTCCGTACTTTTATCGAGCAAGGATCACAACAGCACCTTCCTCTGAAAGACCGGATCCATGGCTTATGGTGCGTCTATTTCTCTTGGAGCCTACCGCTACTCCTCTGATCGTTATCAGGCTCTGCGTCGAGACGCCAACAGCCGGCGGCCGGGTGTTCGAGAAAGGAGACGAGTATTTACTCAAATATGCCCATGAAATCCAAAGTGCGTTGTTGACTCTCGTTTTTCTGCATATAAATCGACTAGTGGTTGTCAACTAGTTCCCGTTGTGCTCGTCTTCACTCAGTACGACCGACTAGTACGGTCAAAGAAAGCCGAGTTGCAAGAGGTACATGAAAATCTGGACCATAGTTCTCTGTGTGAACAGAGTGAGAAGGACGCTACGATCGCGTTCAATGAATGTCTACAGTCCCTCCAGCGTATGTTGGGTGGTCTAAACGTCCCGATGCCGCATTGTGCCAGAGTTTCAGGTATGTTTCGTGGGCACTACACCACCTGGTATTGACCGCTCGCTAGTTCGCAAGGGCTATCAAGAAAGTGTTTCAACCCTTGTGGAAAGGACTCGGGATGTCGTGAGGGACAGACTTGGAGGTGATGCTGGGATAATGTGGTCGATTGCCCAACGGGCAAGTCCCTCGGTCAAAATGGAGGCTTGCGTCACGTAGGTTACACCCAAACTTTTGGGCTCATAAGGTTTATTGACGTCCACTCCCCTCTGAAAGCAAGGGCATGAGTCGTATGTAACCGCAGTTGTCTGTCTCCGCGTTGTATGACACCATTTCAGCCTATAACCATTTCCTTCCTGGCGGGGTGCCTGGATCCGAGCAGTTGTTACTCCGCGACTGCCTCGAGAAAGTCCATAGAGATATTGTTACTTGTTGGAACTTTAAGGGCGAAGTACTCCGCTTACGTGATTTCAAGTTACGTCAGCTCAACTCACGTCCTCGTCATTAGGTTCTCAACAGTAAAGAGTTCGCATACCTGATGCTCCGTCTTTCTCAAGACATCGAAACTGAGCCCGGTGCCAGGTATGTACTGATTCGGAGTGCACATCACCCGATGGGTTTTGATATTTCTCTCAGCCAGTCAAACATTGATTTGATTTCTCAATTTGTGGCTCTGGTCACTTCCGCCTCCCCTCCCACTCAGCCAATCGAGTCTATCCTAAGCTTTGCGCCTAACTTTATGCAGTCGTTTTCGACAACCGTTTTGGAAAATACGTGCGCATGCGTGCCCATCCATGTGATCTGATACTCATTGATGGCGGCTAGGTCTTGGCTTCAGCGTTTCCTGATCACTTACACCGTGGATCTTGTCTCCGTATTGAGAAAACTATTCGACACCACACTCACGGCAACCTGGGATGGAGTACGAGATGCCTATGGTGCCTACGAAGAATCCGGCTCTCGTCAAAACCTCCACAACCGCATTCTTTCAAACATACCACAAGGCGGACACGACCTAAAGGGAGGCGACGTGAATGGGATATTTCGTGTGTTGTTCGCGATGTGATGCCAATGTAAGATCGGGATGTCTCTTTCGAATTAGTCCTACTGGAGTGTCTTTACTCGAAGCTTGGCTTGAAGTTCCGTATGCTGTATTCGATATAGTTGGTCACAGAGTCACAATAACCGGAAATGGTCTGGAATACTCCGGAGTGGTAGCGAGTAGCGACTGCTAGCTACTTTATGAGGAAAGTAGTAAACTCCACTGGCACTACCGTTCCGCACCCCCTTGTACTAAATGCAGAATTGAGAAGAAAAGGCCTTCTCAATTCCCCGATCTGCCCTCTATGGCCTCACACCAACTGCGTCTCGTAACTTACTGCAGTCATGTTTGGAACGTGCAGCTAGCGCTTATCCTTCGGCGGAAGTCGTACCCGTGATTGGTTATCGTTATCTGATGAGGCCGTGCATAACTACTAATATGCCGTAACTTCTTTTACTACCTCGACCTGCTGAGTCGATCTCGCCGATAGACTCGCAATGGCACACTATAACACTTTTCGCGAGCAACTCGCAATCGCACATCCTGCTTTCGGCCACGCCCTCTGGGAGCCAGACCCTGGACAATACCCTCCCGTCCAGGTTGGTGACGTTGGTTTCACTCGCGACGGCAAATTCCACCGCCTATTCAATGTTCTGCTCCCCGCGAACGATCCATCTCATCAAAGCCGTGGTACACCAGATGGCCATGAACCACTTCCACTCCGCTTGCAAGATCATATCGACCGTGGGATCCTCAGTCCCAACACTTTCTACTCTTACGGAGTCAACGTAGTATCTGGTGGATTGGAAGTACTCGCTACGGGGTACTCGAATTGCACATTCTAAGCTTAGCTACGTTACTGACAAATCTTCAGGGTCGGCTCTGCGAATGTTTCATTTTCATGCACAAGGAAGCAGGGTGCGGTATTGTCCCTTCCAGTGACCGCTCGACGTGAGGACACTCTCCTTCTGGGCCATTTTCGCAAATGGATTACTGGGAATATCGACTCTTGGTTTACCTTCGCGCGCGATCTTGGAACAGGGATAGAGATGGAGGACATAGTTCTAGTCACCGGGTGTCATCGCACAAGATCTTGGACTAATACCGCCTTCAACGAGATTCAGACGAATGCAAAGTTATCTCTTGGAGTCGAGGTCGGTGCTTCTGGCGCTAGCGTCAATTGGCGAGTTTCGAACCTCCGAATTCAAGGTGCAGTGCTTGGTCATGGCCCGAACGGGGAGGTTCGTGACGCATATTGCGAGGACCAACGGATACTGAGAAAGCTCTAACGTGCTTCCTTAGAACTTACCTGAGAATCAATGCATATTTATCCGAGGATTTCGGGTCAAACGTATCTTTTTTAGGACAATTTCGCTGATCAAAGCAGCAGCGGAACCCAAGCCGGATACACGTGGGGATGACTCGGACCGTGAGTCGGAAAATGAGGTTGTCTCGATATCCAGTGCTGGCGAGGTGAGACGACACCTTTGTGCCTTCCTAGTATTCATTTTGCGTTCAAAGTACCAGGATCCTCTGCACGTACTATTAGAATATATCGCCGAAGTGAGCGCCGTTAATCCATACCCTGCCTTCACTACGTGACTACTTTAATTTTAACGTGAATGGTGCAGCGTGCGCCGCATAATTGCGATTTGGCCCTAGTACACGATGACGACTTGGATCGAATTCTGCGAGCCGGAGATAGGACTGTGAGTGAGGATCTTGTATAGGCATTATTATTGATTCTATCATAGCTATAGTCCCTAGAAAACCTCCAACCAGATGCGATGATAGATTACCTCGAAAGGTCGAAACCCGAGATTGAGGTCCTGTCCGGTGAGCACCCGCAAGTATCATTATGTTCCGATTTTCATGGTAAATCTGCTCGCACAAAAGAACCTTTATCCGCCGATGACCAAAGTCCAAGAACAAATACTGTGGCGATACTTTCCGAGCAGCTCAAAAGTTTGGGTGAGCCCCCATACATTTCTCGGCGGTGGTATCGCTTAGCTGGGACGGATCACTACCCCAGACTATCCCGCCCCCGCTCCTGTTTCGTTACTTTCCCACTTTCCCATCCCGAGTGATCAGTCTAGGTGAGCTACTTGATCACCTTTATAGGTACACTCTGGGGACTTGCTTCCCCACCTGTTCAGAACTGTGAAATGAATGCCTGCGTGATCCCTTTGCGCGTCTTCAAGCTAATGTGTCGTTTAGTAGGAATGTCTCAGCTATCACAGAATCTGAAACCTCTATCGATGACATCGTCAAGACGGTTGAACGGTCAGTACCCAGTTCGTGACCATAGTCGTTTATGCTCACCCAAGTGATTTAGATTTCGTATCCTGGTAATCGGTCGGGTCGGTCACCTTCTGTTGCTTCTGCTCGTTACGTTGGCGTTCATCGTCATCAGTCTGGCGTTGGAAAGTCGTCGCTGATTAATTGTGTATTCGGTATCAATGACGCGGTAACAGGTTGTCACACCAGGCTAACTAAAGCTAATCGCGTTCTGTTGTAGAGTGTTGCGCACTACAAACCCGGAGAATCGGATATCCAGCAAGAATTTGAATCACCGGAGAACCCATATTTCGTTCTACATGATTCTCAAGGCTTCGAACCTGGGGATCTCTCCAATTTCGAGATTGTACGTACTTTTATCATGCAACGATCACTAGAGCACCTGGCTCTGAAAGACCGGATCCATGGCCTATGGTGCGTGTATTTCTCTTGTAGCCTACTACTGCTTCTCCGATCGTCATATTAGGCTCTGCGTCGAGACACCAACAGCCGGCGGTCGGGTGTTCGAGAAAGGAGACGAGCATTTACTCAAATTTGCCCATGAGATTCAAAGTGCATTGTTGGTCCCCGTTCTGCATATAAATCGACTAATGATTATCAACTAGTTCCCGTTGTGCTCGTCTTCACTCAGTACGACCGACTAGTACGGTCAAAGAAAGCCGAGTTGCAAGAGGAACACAGAAATCTGGACGAAATATTTCTGCGTGAACAGAGTGAGAAGGACGCTAGGGACGCGTTCAATAAATGTCTACAGTCCCTTCAGCGTACATTGGATCGCATGGAGATCCCGATGCCGCATTGTGCCAGAGTTTCGGGTATGTTTCGTGGGCACGGCACATCCTGGTATTGACCGCTTGCTAGTTCGCAAGGGCTATCAAGAAAGCATTTCAGCCCTTGTGGAAGGCACTCGAGACGTCGTGAAGGAACGACTCAGAGGCGACGCTTGGATAATGTGGTCAATAGCCCAACGGGCAAGTCCCTCAGTCAAAATGGAGGCTTGCGTCACGTGGGTTACATCCAAACTTTTGGGTTCGTAAGGTTTATTAACGTCCATTCCCCTCTGAAAGCAAGGGAATGATTTGTATGTACCCCGGTTGTCTGTCTCCGCGTTGTATGACGCCATTTCAGCTTATAACCGCACCGTTCCTGGGGGCATACCTGGATCTGGGCGGTTGTTACTCAGCGACTGCCTCGAGAAAGTCCATAGAGATATTGTTACTTGTTGGAACTTTAAGGGCGAGGTGCTCCGCTTCTGCGATTTCAAGTTACGTTTACTTGACTTATATCCTCATCGTTAGGTTCTCAACAGTAAAGAGTTCGCATACCTGATGCTACGTCTTGTTCAAGATGCCGTTCAAACTGAGCCCGGTGCCTAGTATGTGCCAGTGCTAACTCGGAATGCACACGACCCGATGGGTTTTGATATTTCTCTCAGCCACTCAAACGTTGATATGGTTTCTCACTTCGTGGCCCTCGTCACTTCCGCCTTCCCTCCCACTCAGCCACTCGAGTCTGTCCTAGGCTTTACGCCGAGCTTTTGGCAGCAGTTGTCGACAGCGGATTTGGAAAATACGTGCGCATGCGTGCCCATTCATGTGACCTGATACTCATTGATGGCCGTTAGGTCTTGGTCGCAGCAATTCCTAATGATTTACATCGCGGAACTCATCTCTTTATCGAGAATACTCTTCGACACCACGCTCACACCAACCTGGGATGGAGTACGAGGGGCCTATGGTGCCTACGAAGAATCCGGCTCTCGTCAAAACCTCCGCGACCGCCTTTTAACTACATCGCGGGGTGGACATGTCTTAACGAAAGGCGACATGGATGGGGTGTTTCGTGGGTTGTTTGCAGTGTGATATCAGATCGAGGTGTCTCTTTCGACTAAGTCCCACTGACGTGTCATTGCTTGAAGTTCCGTATACTGTATTCGAAATGGCCCGGGTTGGTTACGATAGTTGGCTATATGGTAAGCTGTAGACAATGCATAGCTGTCTCGTCAAAGCGTCAGTATAGGTCGGGGGACATTTGTTTGATGCACTGTCTGAGTCATTTGGTGTCCGCACGTAACAGGACGTCTCACTGCTGACTACTATATCCAAGCTTGGAAGAAGTCGTCCGACGCCGGTCGGTCAAGAACTGGAAGGGCATACGGTGGCACGTCACAAGGCGACCGAGGCTTGCCGTCGCATTCCCCCGGAAGGGGTAGAACGCGTACAATCGGCGGCCTACCGAAAGGACCGCGCGAGGAAGAAGGCCTACCAGGAGTGCGTTGCAGAGTGGGAGAAGAGGCAGGGAGAGATACGCGCTGGGGCCTGGGCGCGGGGTAGCCGGCTTCACGGACAAAATCACGCTCACAAAGCCACCGGACGGCAATAACCACCCGTTGTGGTCGGCAGCAACTGAGTGCGAGAGAGATGTGAGAGGAAGGGAGACGAGGAACACCACCTTCTCAAGATGCACCACCTCTACGGCTTTCCAGATCGCGCCTTCACCAGTTCATACTCCACCCGTTTCAGACCAATGGACCCCCCCGAATCACGGTGATGCCCGTGCGGGAACCACTGCGCTCCAGTGTCCACACCCTACTATGCCACTGCCAGCGTTACTGCGAAAGGTACGCCTTCGGCGTAGTCAAATACGGCCACATCATCCCCTTCAACAAACTCTTATCTCCACACAAGAAGAACGCCCTCCGCTTCCTAACTTTCTTACAGGAAACGCGTGCACACTCCAGCTTGAGGCCTGAAACCCGAACCCGACTAGGGAGACACGCAACCTATCACGAAACTCTAGGTGTCTGACGCCAGGTGCTAACTACTCCGCTTTATGGCTAACGAATAGGCATAATCCACTGGGAAGCCTGATGGACGCGAACTTACTAACTGCCCGCGAACCGCTATTATTACTATATTACTACCTAGTGCAGGCTTCTCAAATGTAGTCTCGGCTATGACCGGTCTGTACCTATGGTACGGCATAACAACGGTTCAAAAAAAGAAGTCGTTGTCCATTCCGCACTGGTTCAGTACTACCTCTCTATCATCCGCTGATTGAAACCCCGCTGTCGTACAGTAAATGCACCTTGCCCCCCTTGCCGCTGGCAACTCCCGTGTCAGTTTACAGTGCTTTGCAGCTCACCACATCATTCCAGTAAGACTCCGAAGGAAACGTAGCGCGTGCAAATTTGTTCCGTATTTCATCGCCATTTTGTATTTGCGTTCCGAGCTGCTCTTACAGGGAAGATCATGTGTCGCGATGTGTAGCATTCATCACCAGCTACTCGCGTGAACGAAAAAGTGCCAGTTGTTCGAATCCCAAACTCAAGGCCTCAAGTTAGGTGAGTATGACTCGGAGCGCTTTCCCCCTCCGCCGCTCTCACACCAACGTCGGTGCTGTGCTTGTAAATGTCATCGCATTGCTGTGAGAGCGCCACTCAACCCTCTTTTAAAAATGTTGGACCAGGTCCCTTTAATTATCAATCTCTCTGAGGTCTCGGCCCCATTTCATCAGGTTGAAAGATGTCAGCACTCAACTGCGTCAACGAGACTGTCCGTGATGCTCAGCGGAACGAGCAATCCTTTGCAATCAATACTAACTCCACCATCTTGACAAGTGGTCAGAGCATCGGCTTGGCTGTGAACATTCTCCCATCGTTCTCTCGTCTACCAACCGACTTACACTCAGCTGCACGCAGCTGACAGTCGAGGCATCCTTCCTCAGTTTCGGCGCTCTGGCCGTCATTTTTATTTTGATTGTGGTATGTTCTCGGGCTATCTCTTTTCGGCTGTGCCGTCCATTTTATCGAAATACTGTATAGAGGAACCTGCTACGTTATAGAAGGACCCTCCCAAATGGTGACTGGAAGCTCCTACAGACACCAGCCGACATATACATGGTCCGCTCCTCGTTTTCATAGCCCGCACGAAGTCTGATCTTAGCCATCACAGCTCTCCCTTTTTTCATACGACATCGTACAGGCCGTCGGGGGTATCCTGAATGTCCGATGGGCCCACGACGGGCTCATCACGACGGGCTCATATTGCACGGCACAGGGGATCATGAAGCAAATGGGCGAACTCGGAGTTGCACTGCTCACTCTCGTATGTATCTCATACTATGGCTCCTTTGCGCACTGACGGCCAAAACATACCAGATACTCACGATTCACACATTCACGATAGCTCTATGGAGTGTGGGAGCTGAAGCGCGTTCCTTTGCTTTCGGATTCGTTGCTTTCACGTGTCTGTTCGTCGTGCTCTGGGTTGGGATTAGCAATGGAGTTCACAAGGACTTTGAGACGCCTACACCCGTACGTAGTTCTGGTCTTCTCGTCGCCACGATTCACCGCAAACACCGCCTGGCTAGTATTGGTGTTGGATCGGTCCTAAGTATAATGGGGAACGCTTGGCCGGTGAATACATCTGGATGTGGATCGCTTTATTTGCCTCGGTGGTAATGTATGTCCCGGTGCATTTCTGGATGAAGGGCCGCTTGTCTGTTGATGATGAGAAATGGTACAAATTTCGTCTGGTCAAGTCTGGCGTTGAGTACTCTGAGAGGCGAGCGACGTTGGGAATCCTTTTGTATGTCCTGCCCATTTTATTGCGAATGCAGCTCATAGAATATCCAGCTACCCACTAGCATACTCCCTCATGGTGGTTCCACTCTCGGTTTCCCGTTGGCTACTGTTCAATCACAAGAACGTACCTTCGGCTACCACCTTTTTCGGTATTATCATGTTCCATCTTTCCGGTGCCACCAACGTCCTCCTTTTCTTGCTTGTTCGACCCCGCCTCCTCCTTTTCACACCTCCTGAGGAGCTTGGCGAATCTAGCGTGGAACTTGCCAACCCAAATACCAGCTCTACTATTTTTCCCCGATATGATCGAGCACGACCAAAACCCTTGCCAAAACCTGCAACCAACGAGGCCGGGACTCATGCAGTACTCATGGACGACGTGTGATATAGGGTCTGAAATACAACTGTAGAAAATTCCATAGCCTTCTCGCACAAGCCTAAGTAAAGGTCGAGGGACATTTGACGATAGAAACGCCTATCTTGGGATTCATGTAGAATCCACCTAACGTTAGTCGTAGGTGGTAAGCGTTTCACATCCGCATTTTTAAAACCGTTGTCTCTCCGTAGTTGCTGTGCATGGGAACATGAACTAAGACAGGGTACGTCACTGCGAGGGGAAGATGAACAGATGTGTCGAGCCTCTGTTGGTGGTTGGGATACAGCCTGAGCGGCGTGAGCGCTGGAATGACCGATTTTTCGGGCCCTCGGCCGGGAACATCACGTGAGCTGATTCTCATCCTCCTGGGGCACTAAGAATGTTGTACTCGTGTGTGTTAGCCATAGTCATAGACTGAAGTTGGTGGTCGTATTGTTTCGCTCGCCTGTTCAAGGCCACCAAGCTGGTTTGTCGGGTCCTACCGGTATGGCGCCGGGCCGAGATTCCATCAACCCCGGTATGGCGGCTCCGAGTTCGATCCTGACGATTTATGCATATATTTATGTCCTAGCGTCATCCATCGTGTGAAAGTAGCGGCATCGCGCCTGCATCATGAGCGCATGAGCGCCTATCATGTAATTCTCGGTGATTTGTCTTGTCTACCGTACAGTACAGTAGCCTCATCGCGATCCGTTACAATTGCCCCTTCGACATGAGCCGATCTCCCACCCCTGGAGCGATACCCCATACTTTCCCAACCACAACCCCTTCCCGCACGCCCTCCTACAATTTTCGAGTCATCTTTGATGCTGCCCTGAATGCGTACAAGAAGCAGACCAAGCAAGATCTTGCCACTCATCCTCTGGCCGCACAGCTGCAAGCTTGCAACTCTCCCCGTGCTATTCTGAACGTACTTCAAGGCCAGGTAGACCAGTTCAATATATCTCGGAGTGGCGATGAGAGGCTTAAAAAGTGGCTCAATCCAACTGTTAATGTTCTATATGCGTTTTCTGAGGTGCTCGGCGAAGGTATAGGCCTAGTGAGTATTTCGTTGACTTCTTGGGATTCTGATCTGATGCCGACTCGTCAGGTATTCTCACCTGCGAAAGTGGTCTTTGCTGGTGTTGGTGTCCTCCTCTTGGTAAGTGACTTAATTTCTCCCCTTGTGCGGCCTTCTGTGACACCGGTGGTTCTTAGGCAGCCAAAGATGTCGATGCAAGTCAAGATGCCCTTGTTGACATCTTCGAGCACATCGAATATTTCTTCAGACGGCTCGAAACTTTTACCGAGGTCCCACAAACACCAGCGATGACGGACATCACGGTGAAAATAATGGTCGAGGTGCTGGATATCCTTGCGATCGCTACAAAGGAAATCAAACAGAGCCGAGCAAGTGAGTTCACCCCTTGCATTACGTTACCCATGGCTGATTTCGATTCAGAAAAATATCTGAAGATGCTGGTGGGACGGACGGATATCGAGGATAGAGTGAAGAGACTGGACAGACTAACTAACGAGCAGGCCCGGATGGCGAATGCACAGCTTCTGAAGGTCACCCACGGTGTTGACGACAAACTGACAGAGGTCGGAGACGGTGTCAAAGGCGTCAAAGGCGAAGTACGGGTCGTCAGGGAGAGGATCAGAGTTGTTGACGACAAGTTGCAAGGAATAATTGATGGTGCGCAGACTATGATCTACTAGTCGCCCCATGATCACGAACTTTGAGCCGTCTAGACGTCAAGGAGGTAAAAACTACGGCAATGGAAGCGAGACTCTTTCAGAAAACGGCAGACGTTATAGACGAGGAGAAGCGTTCGTAATCGGTCCCATCTTTGCTGATGGTTGAGTATCTAACACGATCGCAGGCGACCTATTACTAAGGTGGCAATCTCCCCCAGATCCATCCACAAATCACAACCTCGCATGCGATTATCGCCACGAAGGATCAGCCGAGTGGTTCTTTCAAGACAGAGCTTTCGAGGAATGGATGGCAACTGGTTCCTTGTTGTGGATCCACGGGAAACGTACGTCAATTTTTTGTCCCCGTGATGACCCCTGTATTCTGATGGGACTCCCGGTTTCGCAGCGGGCTCTGGAAAGAGTGTCATAAGGTTAGTCTTCCCTCAACTCTTCGTGTTGTGGGAAATCTTCTGATTAGTGAGTAGCTCTGCTATCATCGAAAACGTCAAGACCCTTTGCGAGGTTGGACTGGCTTCGATGGCTTATTTTTATTTCGATTTCCGCGATATTGACAAGCAACCCCGCCGTAAACTGCTCTCCTCCCTTCTCATCCAACTCTCTGATCGTTCTAATCCCCGTTGTGACATACTCTTTCGACTCTACGCCGCACATGGCAATGGCGGGCACCATCCCAATGACAGCATTTTGATACAATGTCTAACGGAGATGCTCACACTCCCGGATCAAGCCCCTACTTATATCATCTTGGATGCACTTGACGAATGTCCCAGCACTTCTGGGATCCCATCCGCTCGCAAACAGGTCCTTGACTTCGTAAAGGACCTCATCGGTCTTCGAAGTCCGAATCTTCATATTTGCGTGACAAGTCGTCCAGAAGTCGACATTGAGGCCGCCATCGCCCCGCTCGCATTTCGTCACGTTTCCCTTCATGACGAGAGCGGGCAAATTGCGGATATCGCTAACTATATCAAATCGGTTGTCTTCTCTGACTCGGATACGGCAATGGGGAGATGGAGGTCGGCAGATAAAGATCTGGTTATTGAGACGCTCTCGGAAAGAGCTGATGGGATGTAAGGGAATTTTCCGAGTCCCAAATTAGAGTCGCTCATATTGTTTGGCAGGTTCAGATGGGTTTTCTGTCAACTGGAGACGCTACAAAATTGCCTCCCACAGAGCATCCGACGTACCCTCCGAGAGTTGCCCAAATCGTTGGACGAAACATACGAGCGGGTGTTAAAGGAAATAGGGAAAGCCAATCAATACGAGGCTCACCGCCTGTTAGAATGTCTTGCTGTGGCGAATCGACCGCTTCGTGTCGAGGAGCTTGCGGATGTTCTTACGCTTGACTTTGACGAAGCCGAAGAAGGAATACCAATATTAAACAAGGATTGGCGAGGGGGGGATCGGCAACAAGCTGTGCTGTCTGCGTGCTCCAGCCTGATCACCATTGTTGATGACTTCGACTCCCGCTTCGTGCTGTTTTCGCACTTCTCAGTTCGGGAATTCTTGACCTCCAAACGCCTTTCCACCTCAAAGGCAGACATTTCCCAGTTTTATATTCCACTTGACCACGCGCACACGACCCTCGCAAGGGCTTGCTTGGGTATCCTACTCCAGCTGGACGATAGCGTCGACAATAATCGGGTCGAAAGTAGCTTTCCTCTTGCCGTATATGCCGCTCAGCACTGGGTGGACCATACCCAGCTCGGGGACGCGTCCTCACAGGTCGAAGACGGCATGCGATGTCTTTTTGACCCGACCAAGCCCTATTTTTCAGCGTGGCTCCAGTTGTACGACATCGACATCGAGGACTGGAGCAAGTTCTCACATTATGACCCGATGGAACCAAGCGTTGCTCCACTGTATTACGCTTCGTTGTGCGGGTTCTTTGACCTCGCCTCACACCTCATCGCCAAGCATCCTCATCTTGTAAACGCTACCGGTGGTTTCAATTACAGTCCATTGGGGGCGGCATTGCACAAACGTCATTTTCGGGTCGCTGAACTACTCCACCAGCACGGTGCGGCCGTAGATGTTACAGGCTACGATGATCGAACTCTACTACAAGACGCATCTGCAAAAGGACTTGTTGACGTCGTCCGATGGCTTCTCGGCCATGGTGCAAATGTAAACTCACAACAAGAGGGCCTCGAGACTCCCCTCCACTTTGCGGCGGAAGGCGAGGACGGTCATACTCGATTGCACGAAGCATCACAATCCGGTCGCCGCGAAACTGTGCGGCTATTACTCCAGCACGGGGCAAACATAAACGCACTCGATGGGAGCTACTCGACGCCGTTACATCTGGCGTCGCAGCGGGGGGACGCTGAAATGGTACTGTGCCTAATTGACCATGGAGCAGACGTTCATGCCCGGGACGGAGGCCACTCGACGCCGTTGCATCTAGCGTCGGAGTCGACCGTAGGGTCAACGAAAATTATGCAGCATTTACTCGAGCATGGGGCGGACGTAAACGCACGAAACGCGAGCAACTCGACCCCATTACATCTAGCGGTGAAGCGCGAGTGGGCCGGAGCTGTTCAGCAATTACTTCAGCATGGGGCAAACGTAAACGCTCAGGACGAACACCAGGAAACCCCGTTGCAGATGGCGTCCTCTTCCGAATGGACAGCCGATATTGTACCGATATTACTCCAGTACGGGGCAGCTGATGACGTCGACCTCGAGATAGACGTGGATTGGAAAGAGCGTGTGGAAGCCCTGGATGAAGGGGATGGGATAGACACCCCAGACGATGGCGATGGGGAATCCGACCTTTTCTCCTAAACTTTGGTATAGACTGTGAGATACATCTTTTTTAACATTTCCAAACCATTCGTTTCATGAGGGGTGATACTAGTCATACCACTTGCGAGCAAATTCGTTTTCATCATTGTCGAGCAAACAAAAATCGTATAATTCGAATTTCTCACGGCCTACCCTCCCGTTCCTTCTACCAGTGTGCCCAGGCTGTAGTAGTAGACAAGTAGCAGCACTATTCAAGCTCCGACACCTTGCAACCTCTGCTAGCCAAAAAGTCATTTGTCTAGCGCCTGGTTTCACGAGGCTATGGCATGACTTCGTTTGACATTGCGTTGTGAGGAGAAAAGCACGAGAAAGTCAAGTTATTATCGGACCATCATCGCCTGAAATGAGCATAGACCGTGGCACACGCTTCTACTCTTCCTGTACCTGTCTATATTACCTGGTAGTAATCTGGCGTATGTCCTTTATTTCCCCTCACAGTAAGTGACCCAACGTGTCGCCTTGAACCAGGCCTTGAGCGCCCTTACGATGCCTTCCACATCTCTCTCGTACTATTATTTCATGGGCACAATTCCGCACCAGCACATCAATCCCTCATCCGACTACAAACTGTTCCTCAACATTCCTCAGACTATCTGAATGAAGCCGGAAAATACCACATCAACAAAAAAAAGACATCGTCGTCGCCGTGCGCGGACCCCGATGCTGATCGAGATCGCCCGCCCGCAGCGTAGACTCGATCGTGCGCTTGAGGATGTTCCGGGAGATCACATCCAGGTGACCAAGGACGCCGACCCGAGATTGGTGATGACGACGGAGTGCGCCGATCCGATCGATACCCAGATGTGTACGAGATCGCGGGCGGTCCATGTCACGGGCGTTGGGTGAAGGAAGTCGCGAACATAATCGACGAGCGAGGACCTGGTCATCTTTTAGACGCCGCCGCACCCTGACTCCGTCGATTTGGCGGTCCGACCACGGACGAGTACGTCATGGGCGGCATGGGCTTGTATGAACTCACAAGCGTGTCCGTCCGCATGAAGGTCAAGGCAGCTGCGCTGCGGACCAGTCAGTGAACGGGTCTGCTGGCGCAAAGGCGATGGTGGGCACTGCAGCTTGAGATTTCTGGCTCGTCGTCTACGGACTGCGTTGTGGATGAGGATGGACAATACGATGGAAGATCGCAGTGCTCCATGAGAGGTTTCGACGCGCTCTGGGATTCGTGATGAGTGGAGTTTGACTCATCAAACAATACAATTCGAGTCACGCATGATGGAACGAGTGTAGGAACGGGAATGGAACGGGAGGGCCAGGCCAGCACTAAAGAATAAGCCCGATACAGTGAGGGGGCAGCGGTACGCGTTGCTTGGGGTTGCTTGGGCAAATCAAAGTACATATGACGGCCCGGGGTTGTATGTACCACCAACATACTCTTTATATAGTTTTAGGCCATATAAGATAAGTCTAGGGAATTAAAGTCCTTAGACTTGTTTTGTATGTCCCCTGATCAATTTGTGGTGAAATGCTCTTCGGGAACTTGAAAGCAGGGCCATCGCCATCAACTGGTTTGGGTTCCCTTGATGAAGACATTGAGGACCTACTACAGTTGATTAGCTCATAATGCATATGGGTTGGTGGGTTATTTTCGCATGCAATATGAGATATATGCACTATGGTCATTGTCACGTATTTGTGACTTTTGTGACATGTGGCAACGGTGTGCACCAGACCGAAAGACATCTGAAAATAAAATTCCATGACAACAGGTGAACTATGTCTTGAACTATGTAGTAGTACATTGAAAGTATGAATCTATGTGTATTTTTTTTGAGTTCAACAGGTCATCATGGAGCAACTGTGCATGAAACTGGGGCAATTTCTGTGGTAATTCAACTGTATCACTTGTTACGCTCCAGCGGGCGTACCTTCCGGAGTTCGGCACTCGACGGGAAACTTGGGGGTTCTTGCGGTATCACGGTGGCGACCAAGACTTCGGCGGTCTATCTTCCGGCCGGATTCTCGAGATCTTGGGACTTGCTGAGTTCTTCTAGGGTCTGGGCAATACCGTAGGCGATAACGGCAAGGAGATGCGCAACGCGGGTGGCAAAGAAGAAGAGAAGGACGTGCTCAAGCAAAGGAGACAGGATCGGAGAGGGGATAACTATACAGGGGCTCCCTGTATCTGCTTCGGTCTACTTGTAGGCTGGTAGAATACAAGAAGTCAAGCTGAGGAGTATCAGCGAGACTGGGGTGCTACTTATACACATCCAAGGAGCTTTCAAGCTCAGCTTGGAGTCCAAAACCTAGTACGTATCGTCCAATCGTAAGTAAAACAACACGAGTCAGGGGCATACAGTCACAAGGTCAACAATGAGGCAAAGGTGAAATGGGGTCAGAAGTTCATCAATCAGTGGCTGAAACATACAACTCCTGGGCGCATCAAGCCACAGGCACAATCAGAACGGTCCATCCACGGACGTTTGCCTGACTTAGGCACTGTTGTAACGTGGGTTCCCTCGAGGGTGGAATCTATGGATGTCCGAAAGTGGGAAAACTGCGGGATGAGGCTGATACATGCCGGTGGAGTCTCTGTATGTATAGAGAGTCTCTTCGATAGGTACTCCGTTAGGCGGCGACGGGACGGTATGGACGTATTCCCAATTGAGGTTGTCAACGATGTAATAGCAATGCGTTGGTCGAGCGGTCCTGGAGTTGAGGTACTCGAATACGAGATGACACGTGGTACCAGGCGGATATGGCACAACTGGCGAGTCTACCATTCACGAGGGAAGATGGAGACGAGGTCACGGGGATCCCCCTTGGTCACAAAGGGATATACCGGAGCTAGTTCACTTAGGGACGCTGCAAGTCCCTAGCACAGAAGACGAGTGAAGAGTGGTATTCGAAAGAAGACCAAGATGGGGATCTCGGTCCATACTACTGTAAGCTTAAATACAAGTAAGGGAGCTATTTCCAACTCCGCTCTAACTCGTAGGTAGCCAATAGCGTAAGTAGCGTATCCTAATAATAGAATGCGCAGTCATACTCGTAATCCGAATCACGTACAACAATAGGGTCATCAGTCAGCAGGCGTAATCAATCACACGTACAACAATAGAGTCATCAGTCAGCCGAGTCACGAGGTAACGAGATCCGAAGTCCATGACGTATTACTCCTGACACTCCGAGTCATCACGAATGTGTCAGTGTCCACAACCGGGCCGCGCAGTCCGAAACGTAACATCACCCCCTTTTCAGCGTCAAGCCCCAGCTTGACCACGCATGATGGCGAGCGGGTTTGTGCCTACTTCGCGCAGTGCACGGATGCGTGCGATCTCTTCCGCATCCTGCTCCGCCTTGGGTCCACGATGAAGCGAGGCCCGGACGTTCTCTATACGGTCCACCGCATGTGCCCGCTGGAGTCGGGCGACGCACCTGTTGCGCTCGATCTCCAGGCGCTCCAGCTTCATCTGCTCCGCCGCTACTCGATGTTGCTGCGCGCGCCACCCTAGTATCATGCAGCGGTAACGGTGGACTTCCGCCATGAGTGTCGCATCCTTCATGTGAAGGAGCGCCTGGTCGACCGAATCGACTAGTCCCGCGTCGGAGAGCAGGAACGTGAGGTCGTCGTCGGTGTAAGTGGGGGCAGAGGACTGTTCGTCGTAGTAGGGGACAGCGTGGACAGGCTTTCCATACTGCTGGTTGCAGTTGGCTCTGAAGGCCAAGACGAAGGGGTCGGCGGTGAGGATGAGCTGAGTATACCGGGCCGGCCAAAGACGTTCCTGAGCGTCTCGAATCTGAAAGGGAATGTAATGGACTCCCCTGTTGAACTGGTACCCCCTGGGAGGGGGGGTTTCCGCACGACTCTCGGTCTCCTGCACAGATTCCTCTTTCGAATCGCGGCGAAGCGCGGATGGATGTGGCGTCGGTAGTGTGATAGCTTCCCCGGTGGGTCCGCAAAGCGGGGGGGTTTCCGAGTGTGTCGTGGTGAGATGGGTGGCGTAACGTAGATATTGATGCGCCTCGAGGCGCTCCGCCGGGTCGTATGGGTCCCCGCCTTCGTCGGGCCCCGGCGGCGAGGTCGGTCGACTGGGCACGTAGCCCTGTTCGTCGCCCGCTGGAGTGGGCGCTCGGGTTGGGACGTAATGGTCTCCGAGGTAGCTGGGCTGGTTGCTCTCGGAATAAACAGTGGGGGTCGGCGAAGGAACTGGGGATGGCCCGGGGGAAGGAGGACGACTTCCTCGTTGGTGAAGGGCGAGGGTAGTCGACAGGGGTGACGATGGCGTGGACTGTACTCGGTAAGGTGCCGAAAGTTCGGTGTTGACGACATAGCGGAAG
Organism: Lactarius sp. MG121; assembly: GCA_003315925.1. Classification (NCBI taxonomy): domain Eukaryota; kingdom Fungi; phylum Basidiomycota; class Agaricomycetes; order Russulales; family Russulaceae; genus Lactarius; species Lactarius sp. MG121. The sequence continues at coordinate 11,602 of QFDY01000480.1, read as the reverse complement.
TTGACTGGGGAGGGGGAGCGCATGAGTGGATGGGCTAGTGAAAGAGGGAGATGGGGACGTCTCTTGGAGTTTTCCTGTGCTTATATGCACTTCTCTGGCGGGGTTGGAATTTTTGAACTCCCTTATCGCGTCATCGGCGAAGACGTCATTCTTATCGACCCACTGGTTGTCCGAGTCGGGGTATCCCTTCCATTTGACTAGGTATTGGAGTTTGCGACTTCTGCCGAAGCGCCGCGAGTCCAGAACCTTTTCGATTTCGTATTCTTCTTCGCCGCTAACCAAATCCGGTGGTGGGCGCTGGTAATTAGGCCCGTGCGTGGGTGTTTCGCGATAAGGCGTCAGGAGGTCCACATGGAACACTGGGTGTATCTGCCACTGCGTGGGAAGTTCTAGGCGGTAATTGACTGCGGACATCACCTGCGCAACCTTAAAGGGGCCGTGGCGTCGCGCTGCTAGTTTTGCCGTTGGTTGATGCGTGCGTAAGTGGCGCCCTTCTAGCCACACTTGGTCCCCAATTTGGAATTTGGGCGTATCTTTGGCCTTGATCCACCCCTGCTGCGCTTTGATCATCAGTGACTGCGCGCGCTGTCGGAGTTCCTTGAACTGTTTGACCCTGAGCGCCACTTGTGGGATCGGCGAAGGTCTGTCGGTCCAATCGGCGCGAGGGTTATATCCCATTAGGAGCTGGAACGGGGATTCTTTAGTGGTTTCGCTGGGCCAGTTGTTGTGGGTGAACTCAGCCATGGGTAGGTAGTGGATCCAGTCGTCTTGTCTTTCATTGACCCAGAATCGCAGGTATTGTTCTAACCATTGATTCGTACGTTCCGATTGTCCATCTGTCCGGGGGTGATAGGCTGTGGAGATGTTCTGTTCGATGCCGAGTATTTTGCATAGTTCACGCGTGAACTTAGAGGCGAATCGGGGGTCTCGGTCGCTGATGATCTTGCCTGGGAGCCCGAATCGTGGGAATACATGTTTGACATATAGCGCTGCCGTGCCTTCGGCTGAAATTTCTTCCTGGCAGGGAATGAAGAGGGACATCTTCGTACAGTCATGGTCCGTTATCGTGAGGATTGTGTCATAGCCCTGTGCCTCGGGAAGTTTAGTGATGAAATCAAGGGCGATGGTTTCGAACGGCATAGCTTCGGGTTTTGGGAATATTGGGCGCAACGGCGCTTTGATGGCTCTGGTGTTGACTTTGATGCGCTGACAATCGGCGCATCCCTTGACGTAATCCGTGACTTCATTCCTGAGGCCTGGCCACCAGTAGTACCGTTCCACGAGCTTGATCGTTCGGCTGATCCCCGGATGTCCATATACCGGAGGGTCGTGGTGGTTTTTGATGAGTTCCCTTTTTTCCAAGAGCCCTCCTGTGACCACTCGGTGTCCGTCTTTGTACCAGGTACCTTCGACCTTCTTTAGGCCGTGTGGGTCTATCCAGGGGCGGAGTTTATCTTCGTTTTGGGCGTATACCGGGTTTACCTTTTCCATTTCTTGCACTGAGATAGTGGCGTTGATGCGGAGGGGGTCTTCCGTGGTGTCCAGTGCTGCGGCCCTGACGAAGATCTCGTCCGGTAATACCATTACTTGGTCGTTGTCGCCTTCCCCTTGGTCATAGTCCGGGCGTCTAGATAGGGCGTCAGCTCTTCCATTTGCCGTTCCCTTAATGTGGTGAATCTCGATGTCATATTCAGAGAGTTCTAGTACTTCCCGGGCTACTCGGCGGCTTATCTTTTGTGGGGAGCGCCAATATTGAAGGTTCATGTGATCCGAAAATACTTTGATTTTGTGCGGGGATCCTGCCAAATAATGTCGCCAGTTCCTTAGTGCTTTTACGATTGCCAGCAGTTCCAGATCATAGATGTCGTAGTTCCTTTCCGCTGCGCTGAGCGTGTTGGAGTAATAGGCTATGGGGTGTCTTTTGCCGTCTTCTTTGCGTTGAAGTAGTACTGCTCCCACTGCGAATCCTGAGGCGTCTACTTCTAGTTCGAACTGGTCTTTTAGTTCGGCGTGTGCCAGTACTGGTTCTTCCGTGACGAGTTTCTTGATTTTGTCGAATGCCTCTTGTTCCACGGTTGTCCATGTCCATTCGGTGTCTTTGCGTGTAAGTTTGTTGAGAGGTCGTGCGTGTGTGGCAAAGCTTCGAATGAAAGCGCGGTAAAAGTTGCAGAAACCTAGGAATGATCGCACCTGTTTGATGTTTTTGGGGGTGGGCCAATCCTTGATGCCGGAAATTTTGACGGGGTCCATGCGTGTTACCCCCTTTTCAATGATTACCCCCAGGTAATCGATGCTAGGGGCGTGGAAGATGCATTTTTCCGGTTTGAGGAATAGGTCGTTTTCTTCTAAAAGGTCCAATATGTCGTGTACCGCGTCGATGTGCGCCTGTTCTGTTGACCGAGTTGCTATACCTATATCGTCCATATAGACCCTGATGATCGTTCCCTTTGTTTCGTGGTACGCAATGAGATCCTTGCAGATTTCGTTCATCATGGTTTGGAATGTTGCCGGGGAATTGGTTAGTCCAAAAAACATTACCGTCGGTTCGAAGAGTCCGTATTTCGTTTTGAACGCCGCTTTCTCCTGATCTCCGTCTTTGATTCTTACGTTGTTGTACCCCCAACGGATATCCAATTTGGTGAATATGAATGCTCCGCTTAGGTCGGCGATGAGTTCTGGGATCAGTGGGAGTGGATATTGGTTGCGTATGGTCCAGTTGTTGATATTCCGGTAGTCCTGCACGGGGCGTAGTTTTCCGTCCTTCTTTTTGATGAAGAAGAATGATGATGCATACGGGGATTTAGAGGGTCTGATGTACCCTTTTGTCAGTTGTTCGTCAATCCATTCTTTAAGTGCCACGTCTTCTGCTTGGCTCATGGGGTAGACCTTGCAGTCGATGGTGTCCGGTGCGTTTGGCTTGAAGTCGATCGCATGATCCCATGGTTTCGACAGTGGGAATCGGTTCAATTCTTCCTCACTAAAGATCTTGACATGCCGTTGATATTCCTTTGGTACCATTTTTGCTTCCGTGTATTGTTTTGCCTCGATTGCCATTTCCGTTGACATTGTTGCGCGTAGGCGAGTCTCTTCGAGGTCGCATTCCTGCTTGAGTTGCGCTTCGATCTTCTGTTTGTTGGGCAGTAACAGTTTTTCGAGTACAAGTCTAGCGATCACCGGATCTATCCGGGGTTTTGTGGGATTGGTGGTGCGGAGGACGACTGGGTACTCAGCTTCGTTTAGGGTGGCCGTGGCCCATTGGATGTCGGGTTGGAACGTTGCCAACCATGGGTAACCCAGTATGATGTCCTCTCCTCCTACATCGGTGACCAGGAATCGCATTTCCTTCTTGACTCCCTTGGTTTGTACCTCCAAATCCACGCAATGGGTAATCTTACCCCCTTTGTTGTGCGTGCCGTCAATATTCCAGATCTTTCGATGACAGTCTAGTTCTTTGAGGCCTAGCCTCATTCGCTTGACGAAATCCGGATGTATGAAGTTGTTAGTGGCTCCGGAATCCACTAGTGCTCGTTTGTCGGCCATGGCGTAACTTGCGCGCAATGAAACTGGAACATGCATAGATTGATAGCGCGTTATGAATACAGAGTTACACCGTAATGCCCTTACCCAGGCCGTCGGGTTCAGGCGCTTTGAAAATCCTCTCGCCCCAATAGGTCTCGAACTACCAAATCTCTGGCTTCGTCGTCGAGGTTTCGAACTCCGTTTATCCAGCTGTTCGCCCGTTCTTGCGGCGTATCAGTGGTGGCGCGGGCGCCTCGGCTACTGCCGTTATTGTCCTCGAATTGAATAAGGGGTTCTTCTGCTACGCTTTGAACTTCTTCGATGAATGCCCCGCGTCCCTGGCGCGGTTGCCAGTTTGTGTTCGTGCGTTGGCGGCGGGGTTGGCGACAGTCACGTTGGAAGTGGCCTGCTTTGCCGCAATTGTAGCAGAGCAAGTTCTTCTTATCGATGATCCCCTGATTTGGACGTCCTCCTTGTTGGGTGTACGGAGGTCTGGTGTAATCGATTTCTTCGGACCCTGCGAGTCTGGCTCTGACTCTTCCTGGTGTGGTGTCCATGGCGTCAGGATGATTCCTGAATGCCTGCCATCCTTGGCGCGGCTGCTGTGGACGATTTGGAGCGTTGAACGTCCTGAGAGAGTTATTGCCCGGCTTACCGGGTCCCAGGGGTTTACGTCCCCCCAAACGCGTTTGTAGGTGCATCCACTTGCGCTGTTGCTCCAGCGCGGCTACTTTCCATTGCGCGTATGTGTTCGGGCTGTGGAAGTTGTAGGCGTTCTTGTAGAGTTCTACCGGTAGTCCACTGGTGAATTTGTCCAGGACCAGGGAGTCGTCGAAGCGATATCCGGCTTCCCTAACCGCTTTCTCAAATTTGGCGACATACGAATCGATGTCCTGTCCTTCCATTCGGAATCCCTTCTGGAGTTCTTGCTGGGCTTGTTCCTTTTCGAGGGTGTCGGCGAAAGTGTTACGGAAGCCAAGTTCGATGGCTTCCCAAATCCATTTGTCGTAGGGGCCGTGTTTGGCCTTATACGCTTTGACCCACTTGGTCGTGGAGAGGACCCATTCGTTGACATGGTCCCCCTGGATATAAGTCAAGAAGATCAGCGCCTTTCGGTAAGGAAGGGTGAACGCAGGGTTGTCGTAGTTGGTTTCGACAAACAACTCCCATTGAGTGAGGAACTGTTGAACTTTGGTGCGGTCTCCGGTGAAGACGAGTGGTTCCTTGCCCATAAATTTCTCAGGCTTGGTTCCGCTCGACACGTTTGGTCCTGTGAAGAGGGGTCCTCCTGGGTCGCCTCCTCCATCGTCTCCTCCTCCTCCCCCTCCTCCTCCACTTCCTCCGGGAGGGGGGCCTTCCCCGCGGCTAATGCGGGTGGGTTCCTGGAACGTAGTGGGTTGTTCGGTGATGGTGGTCATATCTGTAGGGATGGACTCAGCTAATAATCCCAGCTGTGCTTCTTCTTCTTCGGCTTGTGCTTCGAGGATGCGGATCTCTTCTGGGTTGCTTCCTAAGGAAGGGGACGGTGCGGGTGTTTTCGGGGTAGGGGAGCGGACTGGTTCCTCTTCTTGTCCGTCTATAGGGCCCCACTGATCTCTGGTTACGGTTTCGCTTTGTAAGATATCGAGTTTGAGGCTCGATCCTGCTGGTCTGACGACTTGTAGTTTGTAGTGGAGTGCGTCCCACTTGAGTTCTGTCCAGCACGTGTGTTCGAAGTTAAATTCTACCGGGATAAGTCCGGTTTTGCCATCCTTGTAAGTGTAAAGGACTACGTAGCCTGGGTCTCCTTGTTCTGTTTGCCAAAAGGCCTCTTTGAGGTATTGTTTTGGGACGTTGCGTTCTCCTCTTCTGTCGATGTGATAAGGTCGGAATGGAATCCAAAGGTCGCGGGTTGTTACTGCGGAAGCCACGTTGAAGGATCTTGGTCTTAATGTAACGTCTACCACGGACGTTTGCCTGACTTAGGCACTGTTGTAACGTGGGTTCCCTCGAGGGTGGAATCTATGGATGTCCGAAAGTGGGAAAACTGCGGGATGAGGCTGATACATGCCGGTGGAGTCTCTGTATGTATAGAGAGTCTCTTCGATAGGTACTCCGTTAGGCGGCGACGGGACGGTATGGACGTATTCCCAATTGAGGTTGTCAACGATGTAATAGCAATGTGTTGGTCGAGCGGTCCTGGAGTTGAGGTACTCGAATACGAGATGACACGTGGTACCAGGCGGATATGGCACAACTGGCGAGTCTACCATTCACGAGGGAAGATGGAGACGAGGTCACGGGGATCCCCCTTGGTCACAAAGGGATATACCGGAGCTAGTTCACTTAGGGACGCTGCAAGTCCCTAGCACAGAAGACGAGTGAAGAGTGGTATTCGAAAGAAGACCAAGATGGGGATCTCGGTCCATACTACTGTAAGCTTAAATACAAGTAAGGGAGCTATTTCCAACTCCGCTCTAACTCGTAGGTAGCCAATAGCGTAAGTAGCGTATCCTAATAATAGAATGCGCAGTCATACTCGTAATCCGAATCACGTACAACAATAGGGTCATCAGTCAGCAGGCGTAATCAATCACACGTACAACAATAGAGTCATCAGTCAGCCGAGTCACGAGGTAACGAGATCCGAAGTCCATGACGTATTACTCCTGACACTCCGAGTCATCACGAATGTGTCAGTGTCCACAACCGGGCCGCGCAGTCTGAAACGTAACAGTCTCAGTAAGCAAATGGTCTCCTTAACAGAAAACAGTCCCGTAAAACACCAGTCTGTACGAGTATATAAAGGCCTGTCGTAGTAGCCTTAATTCCTTGTCTCAGTTTCGTTTACTAGTGAATCCAAGTCCTGATTGTTCTCATCGCGAGTGCATAAGTGACGCTCCCCTCGTCTCTTACATTCTCCTGGCGGACTTAATACGTCTGCTCATCGTCCATCACAGTAAACTCCGAAGCTTGACCCCTATCTGGGTTCATCGCTGATTCCGCCCTAAACCCTCGGGCGTAATACCGATATTCTCCCGAACGTTCCTCACGGAACGTAACAAAAACTGAGACCTACCCCCCGGACCCGCGCTCGCTGTGTGCGGTGCTGAATCTTGTACGCGGCACGGACTGTGAGGCCAGCATAGCGCCTCTGCGGAGCCAACCTGGAGCAAGCGCGATCGACGCTGTTCACACCTAAACCTTCCTCTGAGCGCGCATACATCGAGCCTGCTCTCGACCCCACTGACTATACTGAACGACGAGTCGTCGTACGTAGGACCACTCCAAACATCAATAATCTATCTGGAGGGGGAAGCTTCTGGGAATCAGGCAGGGGCTACAGACTCATCGCTGGAGACAGACAGGCTATCGACGTCGAATTCTTTGAGGTTGAAGACGCTTGGTACGAAGTTCACGGCGAAGGACGAGACTGGTACACTCATAATTCTAGTCGCGTTGAAAATCCATCTTTGTGGGGACTACAGACCCTAGGATACACTACGAGCGACGCACATACTTGGCGGACGCACGAAACAAAAGACTCTAGTTCGTCGTCGTCAGATCAGGACACGACAGGAAAGAAAACACATACTCGATCTAAGATCCTCCCTCCCGTCCCGCCAATCACCTCATACTTCACCTCCATACCTCCGACTATGACCACCAAAGGAACACTTGAGACAGGAGCCCTGAAGGGGCAAGCCCCGAAAGAGTTTACCGGGGACCGACAGAAAAGCGTCCAATTCCTGAGAGAATTCCATCAGTACAAGCGGATCAACCGGAACCATGAGCTAATGGTCCTACCATATTCACGCGTCGGCTTGGCCTTGTCCTATATACGAGGATCGACTGTCGATGACTGGGTGGATAAAGTCAGCCGGGAATTAGATGCGAGCGTAACCACCCAAATCCCTAAGCTCGATGAGAGCGATGAATCACTCTGGACAACATTCGAAGCTGCGTTCAAAGCGGCTTGGACTGACACCTTGAGCGAGCAGAATGCGCATCAGCAACTAATCTCACTCACCATGAAAAATGACGACGTCGATTCGTATATCGCGACATTCGAACGTCTGGCCAAAGCGGCCAACTGGGACCTCGATGCGAGCGGGACACTCGAGTTCTTCTGTAGAGGATTGAAGAAAGGACTTCTGATTGGTTGCCTACGTCGTCCCAAGATGCCTAAAACGATGAAGGAATGGCAGGAGGCAGCAAGAGAAGAATCGCAGCGGTTCCGTACCATCACGAATGCTATAGCGCAAATCAACGGAGGACGAGGGATACCGCAGACCGGTCCAACGCAGAACCCGAAGCCGACGCGGGCTCTTAACGCTAATAATCAAATCGTTCCCATGGATGTAGACAATGTCCAGACAGACGGAAAGCCCGCCTGGCTACGCAAACGAACCCCGGAGGAAAAGGAAAAGTGTCAGAAAGAAGGACGGTGCTTCCGCTGCATGGTGCAGGGACATTTATCTAGCAAGTGCCCGAAAAAGGGACAGGCTCAGAAGGTCAATAATGTGACTACTACGGAGAAAAAGGAGGACGCGGCACCACCTTCAGTCGACACCGCTCGGGACCTCTTACTCAAACTGGGCTCCGCCAAGCGACACACACTTATTTCCACGCTCCTCCTCGACACTGTGTCGGACGATACAGAGGAAATCAATATGCTTCAGAGTGCTCGAGAAAACTCGCTCACCTTCTATGCCGATGTCACCGGAACGAACCAACGCCTCTCCGTCCTCTTAGATACTGGAGCTTCGGGGAACTTTATCGATCAAACCGCCGTCGCGCTCTTCGGGTTTATCTCAACGCCGATCGAACAAATAGATGTCCGAAATGCCGACGGATCAGCTAATACGAGTGGAGCTCTGACCCGACAATGTCTCCTCACACTACAGGATGGAGGAGAAAAACATACGCTGCCGTTCTTCATTACGAATCTAGGATCTTGCAGGATGATCTTGGGGCTCCCCTGGTTCGAACTCCGAAACCCTGGCATAGATTGGGTAAAGAAGACGTACGATGGCGGACCTTTCAGAATCGAACAAACAAAGACGGAGATCAACGAAACCATCGCACAGCGCATGGCAATAGCCAGTGGGAGTGGTGCTAACGAAGATATGAAACTACCAGACGCCTACTCGGACTTTGCCGTAGTATTCTCGGAGGTGTTGAGACGCGACTGATCCAAGTCACATGTCTCGTGGGATATGATTGAGTCATTCCCTTCTTTATACGGTATCTGACCCTTATGGTTAGATTATGGACTTCCGGACTCATACGGACCGGTTATTGTTTATCTTTATTTTATAGTTCCTTATTAGGTTCTCCTTGTTCTTATTGTTAAGATACCGATCACATCCGCATTAGGCGGTTTTATTGTTCTCTGCCCTCCAATGGCATTTCTCCCTCTGGCGCACAGACCAGGTGCATTATGTTTGAGTCACCAGTGCGCACAGACCATTCTTAGCTAAGCGTCCTGTATATAAGGTCTGCTGTTTTCGCCCTCACACTTCAGAGTTTCTTCAACCTCTGAAGTGTAAGTTCCCTTTACTACTAAGCCTCTCTACCTTACACTGACACTGTAGTAGATACTTTTGTCCCTTAGGTGTGTAGCGCTGCTATAGAGTTTCTTCAACCTCTGAAGTATACTTTTGTCCCTTAGCCGCTCTTGCTTTATCTCGCTGTTAGTGCTGCCAGCTCAACAGGTTATGGGCCCTGAACGCTCATACTAACAGCCGTGTTCCAGATCTACCTCGTGTCACTTGCTCTCTCTGCACCCACGCACTTGTTGCCTTATCTCCCACTCAGTGAGCATCCTCTATCCTCTTCCCTCGACACATTCCTTTCTTGTCCACCGGCATTATTTAAATGTCGTGCCAATTCTGGCTAGCCTTCTTATGAAGGTTCTCGCAAAAGGCGCCAGGGAGCTGTTAAGTCAGCAGACGCGTCCTTAAGCTCCCCTGTGCGCATTTCCTCACTACTTATTTTCAAACCTCCCGGTTTTCGTCCGGATTTATTAGGCCAATAGGGGAAGACCCTTGCGGCTATAAGCCACCTTAATGGTTGGGAGATACTCGGTTAATACCTGGGTCTCTTTAAGGGGTGTGAAGGCCTGGTTAATAGTCAAACCCAGAAGTCCTTCCCTCTGACACAACTAGGGGTCGCTACTATAAGTAAAAGTACTATACATCAGTGCTAAGACCCTTATTGGTCTGGTCTAGAGACTCCACAGACGGCAATTGGAAATGATGTTGGAGTTGATCCTCATCTTTCCTCTTGGAACTCGCTGTTGGCTCCTCTCTAGGGCACTGCCCCTCTCATGGCTACCAGTGAACCTGAGTAGCCCCTGAGGACTGCCTAAAGGTTAGGACACGTTCTCCGGGAAACCCTTCGCCGGGAAGTACCCCAGACGTGACTCTGCTTGACCCTGATTAAAGCTATCACTAAGACTGCTTGCCCTTCTCGCAAGGTCCACGTGGTAACAGGCTAGTCATGAGAAAGGGTCTAGTTTACACTACATAATACTTTTACAAGTTGGTACTCCAAAGTCGCACACCTGGGGCGTGACACCTTGAGTGTTACGGAGTATAGCGCTCTTATGGCTGGATCGCTACCTTTCCTATCAAGATCTGGACTGGTTCTGACTGCTCCTCGGAACCAGATTTTTAACACTTCAAAACATCTCAAATGGCTCAATTCACTCTCGTCTTCCCTCCCTCCGTCCAGCTTGCCAAGCTGGATGGAACCAACTGGCAAACCTGGGCTCAGACTTTTACGTCTCTCATGCTCATGAACGGTTGCTCCAGGCATCTCACTCACGACAACCCTGGTGCCATTCCCCAGCACCCTGCTTTGCCAGCAGGTGCTGCTGGACCCACCGGGCCTACGGACGCAGGATTGGCCATGTTGGCCTTGTGGCAAAAACAAGAGGAGGTCATTATTGGCCTCCTATATCTATCTGTCACAACAGAGGTACTATCGGGAATAACCTCCCAAGTCCTCTTCCCTGCGGTCCACGACAAGTTTGTGCAGTTGGAAGCCTTGTATGGTGCTGTTGGCTCTATGGCCACTTTCAATTTATGGGTAGGCTTGGTCAATACCAAGCTAGAGGAAGGTCGCCCCTTCCTCCCTCAACTCCAAAAAATGCTGGATTTGAGGAATACCCTTCAGGAGAACGGAATGGCGGTCTCGGACATGCAAATGTCCTTCATCTTATTAGACGCCCTCCCTCCTTCATACTCTACTATCGCCGGCACCATACTGGCCGCAGGCCCCCCTGCCAACCTACTTCCTCAGGACCTGATCAATAGGTTCATCAATGAGGAATCACGACTCTCCGGTCCCTCTGCCACCCTTAACAAGGTGGCCCCAATCAACCGGGCCTCTGGTTCGCGTCCTCCAAAGGCGCAACCATCGCCCAATTCCGGCAGTTCCGCCTCGGCGGATATAATCTGCCATTACTGTCACAAGCCCGGCCATAAAAAGCCGGACTGTTTTAAATTAAAAAGGGACCAGGAGAACGCCAAGAAGGGGAAGGCTGGGCAGCTGAGGAAAGCTGCCCAAAACCTCATTATTGCCGCGCCGGAGGCTGTTCCGGCAGATAGAATAAATACTACAATACCAGTACCAAAGAGCCGACTATTTACTATAGTTAATGGCTCTGGCAAAATAGAGGAGGTGCATGAAGCACCTCAGGTTTCCCTTTACATGATGCGTGATAGAACCGCGCACATAGAGTCAAGATGGATGATGGACAGTGGAGCCTCAACACATTTCACACCATATATTGAAGACTACGATACCTACACACCACACGAAGGTATCGAAGTTCTACTAGGAGATAGCTCTCTTCTAAAGAGCGTTGGAACGGGTACCATAACTATCCGAACCAACAGAGGCTATGACCTCAAAATCTCCAATGTGTTGCACCTCCCAAACACACATTCACGCATCCTCTCCACAAGTGCCCTGACAGACAAGGGCGCCCTGGTTTCATTTGACTCTACCTCCTTTGCTATTAGCTACAAAGGGGAAACCATAGCGGAAGGACACAAGGCTGCCAATTTATATTGGCTTGACAGTCATAAACTAA
>QFDY01000474.1:0-22999 GCA_003315925.1 Lactarius sp. MG121 | reverse complement strand
ACGCGTCCTAGTCGGACTGACGCAGTGGTAGCGTTACACTACTTCAAACTCGAGAAGTGCCTATTCAACAAGCCGCGAATGGATTACCTGGGGGTAATCCTTGAAAAGGGGGTAACATGCATGGACCTGGTAAAAATTTCAGGCATCAAAGACTGGCCAACGCCAACCAAGGTCGCGCTCATTCCTAGGCTTCTGCAATTTTTACTGACTCTTCATTCGCGGCTTCGCTACACATGCTAAACCCCTCAACAAACTCACGAGGAAGGATGTGGAGTGGAGATGGACAGAGGCAGAAGACAAAGCCTTCAGAAAGCTCAAAGCCCTGGTCACCGAAGAACCAGTACTCGCTCACCCCAAATTGGATAACCCATTTGAACTAGAAGTAGATGCATCAGGATTCACAACTGGAGCAGTCCTACTTCAAAAGAAGGAGGACAGCAAACAACACCCCATTGGCTACTACTCGGCTACCCTGAATGAGGCGGAACGAAACTACAACATATACGATCTAGAGCTTCTAGCCATTGTCAAAGTGCTACGACACTGGAGACCATTACTGGCTGGATCACCACACAAAATCAAGATCTATTTCGACCACATGAACCTCCAATACTGGAAACTTCTGCAGAAAATAAGCCAACGAGTAGCAAGGGAAGTACTCAAACTAATGGAATACAATTTCGAAATTCACCACATCCCAGGAAAGAACAACGGTTGAGCCGATGTGTTGTCATGACGACCTGATTATGACCAGGGAGAAAAGGACAATGAAAACGTGGTGGTACTACCTGAAGATGTATTCGCTCGGACCACAACTGTACAACCCATGCAAGAACCTCCTCAAACGGAACTCACTCTACACTACTGGATAGACCCACAACAACTCAAATGTATCAACGGGGTGTGGTGTCACGATCATGTGACACGTGACCTGGCACGGGAAAGACTCGGAGGATTGACGAATATTGCCAGCATTGACCCATATGACGTGGCCCTTTGAATATACAGAAAACCGTCCCGAAAAGCAATAGTTTGTATGATATAAAAGATGTAGTCATGCTTGTAGTTTCGTTGTCTTAGTTTTGTTTGCAATTCCAGCCAAGTTGTATCTCATCTCAAGTACACAGCACATTCCTATCGTCTCGTCCATTCTCCTTGCAAAGATCGTCATCTTTGCTCATCGTCCCACGTATCTCCAACACTGACCCCTTTGCCCTTAGCTTCTTTCCTGACTAACATCTGCAGGACTTCCGAACGTCCCAGCTGGGATGTAACAAAAACTAAGACCACCCCTTGGACCTGCACTCACTGTGCGCAGTGTTGTATCTGAACTTCTGACCTCGGCACGGACAGTGAAGCCAGTCAGAGCTTCTGCGGAGCCATCCTGGAACAATTGCAATCGATGTTGTTCACACCAAAACCATCTCCTGACCACATGTTTATTGAACCCACACTAGACCCCACAGACTTCACTGAAAGACGCGTCATTGTATGCAGGACTACTCCTAGTGTCAATCACTTATCTGGTGGAGGCACTTTCTGGGAAAGCTCCAGAGGCTACCATGTCGTCGCTGGTAATAGACAAGCCATCGACATTGAGTATTTTGAAGCTGAAGACACTTGGTACGAAGTCTACGGAGAAGGACACAACTGGTATATGCATAATACCAATCGTATTGAAAACCCCTCGCTGTGGGGACTACAGAGTCTAGGAACTACGTCAAACGACCCTCATACGTGGAGGACGCATGCTGCTAAGGAATCTAGCTTGTCGTCAGACTCAGAAACACGGAGTAAGAAAGGCAAAATGTAACGTCTACCACGGACGTTTGCCTGACTTAGGCACTATTGTAACGTGGGTTCCCGCGTGGGTGAAATCTGTGTACGTCCGCTAGTGGAAAGACTGCGGGATGAGGTTGATACGTGCCGGTGGAGTCTCTATACGTATAGATAGTCTCTTCTACAGGGACTCCCGCTGGTGGACTTGGGACGATGTGGACGTATTCCCACTGGAGGTTGTCGACAATGTAATAGCAGTGAGTCGGACGGGCGGTTCTAGCGTTGAGGTATTCAAAGACGAGGTGGCACGTGGTTCCAGGCGGATAAGGCACGGCTGGCGAATCTACCATTCACGAGGGAAGATGGAGATAATGTCACGGGGATCCCCCTTGGTCTTGAAGGGATATGCCGGAGCTAGTTCACTTAAGGGCTACTGCAAGCCCTTAGCACAGAAGATGAGTCAAGAGGTGGTATTCGAAGAAGACCAAGATGGGGATCCTGGTCCGTACTACTGCGAGCTTAAATACAAGTAAGGGAGCTAGTTCCAGCTCCGCTCGAACTCGTAAGTAACCAGTAGCATAAGTAGCGTATTCTAACAATAGAATGCGCAGTCGTTATCGTAACACAGAACACGTACAACAATAGCGAATCTCAGTCAGCAAGCCTAATCACGATCTCGTACAACAATAGGGAGTATCAGTCATCCAAACACGAGGCAACATGATCCGAAGTCCATGACACATTACATCTGACATACCGAGTCATCGCGAGTACGTCAGTGTTCACAACCGGTCCGAGCGATCCGAGAACGAAACGTAACACAAAAGACATACACATTCTACCGTTCTCCCTCCTGCCATCCCGATCATCCTGTACCTCTCCGTTCCACCGCCTACAATGACTACGAAACCTATGCTAGAGACTGGAGCTCTGAAAGGACAGGCACCAAAAGAATTTACCGGTGATAGGCAGAAAAGTATGCAATTCCTACGGGAATTCCATCAGTTTAAGCGCATCAATCGGAATCACAAGCTCATGGTCATCCCGTACTCGCGTGTCGGTCTTGCCCAGTCATATATCAGAGGGCCTGTTGTCGACGATTGGGCGGACAAGATTAGTCAAGACCTCGATGAAAGCGTAACAATGCACGTCCCGAAACTTGATGAAAGCGACGAGGTGTTATGGAGCACGTTCAAAACAGCGTTTAAGGCCACATGGACGGATACGCTCAGCAAACAAAATGCCCACCAACAGCTGATATCGCTTACTATGAAAGGAGACGACGTAGATTCGTATATTGCCACCTTTGAGTGACTGGCAACCGCCACAAATTGGAGTCTCAATGCCAGCGGAACCCTTGAGTTCTTCCGAAGAGGGTTGAAGAAGGGGTTGCTGATAGGATGTCTACGCCGTCCCAAGATGCCGAATACCATGGCCAAATGGCAAGAAGCGGCAAGAGAGGAATCACAGAGATTCCGTACGATCACTAACACCATTGCCCAGATCAATGGCGGAAAAGGCCTACCAGTGCTAAGCAGACTGACGCAGACCCCCAAACCAGCTAAAACAAACCACAGTCAGGTCATCCCTATGGATGTTGACAACGTGCAAACCACTAATAAGCTGGCATGGCAAACAAAGCAGACCCCGGAAGAGAAGATCAAGTGTCAAAAGGAGGGCCGTTGCTTCAGATGTATGGCGCAAGGCCACTTAGCAAACAAATGTCCAAAGGGGAGAACACAGGGACAGAAAGTCAATAACGTCGAAGTAACTGAGAAAAAGGAAGAGGAGACTCCTATGGTCGACAGCACCCGAAGTGTACTGTTGAAACTCAGATCTGCAGAATGACAAGAACTGATCTCCACATTGTTGCTTGATACGTCTAGTGACGGCGATGAGTTCATCAACACGCTACAGAGTGTCAGGAATAATTCCCTCACCTTTCACGCAGAAATCATTGGCTCCAATCAGAAAATACTGATCCTTCTCGATACCGGAGCCTCGGGAAATTTCATAGACGACAGTGTTGTGAAGTATTTCAGGCTAGTAACGACACCCGTTGAATGGATTAATGTACGAAATGCAGATGGAACAACGAATGCCAATGGAGCGCTGACGCGACAGTGTCTACTCACGCTATGGGATGGGGCAGAAAAACAGACTATGAACTTCTACGTCACCAATCTAGGGTCTTGCCGAGCTATCTTGGGGTTACCTTGGTTTGAAGCGCGTAAACCCATCATTGGTTGGGGAGAATGGACGTACGAAGGAGGACCTTTCTGTATAGAACAAGGAGGGGAGAGAATTGAAGAGATGGTGGTGCAGAAAATGGCTATAGCTGTCGGGAGCAGGGCCAATGAAAGCATGAGGCTTCTGGAAGCATACTCAGACTATGCTGTCGTATTCTCAGAAGAAGCTGCACAATGATTCCCCCCTAGTGATGAACAGCATAGGTGGAGATGCATACTCACAGTGAATCAAGAGATACTGTGGTGAGATATGTGAGGCACAGGGAAGCAGAGATCTTTCAGAGTAAGCTTAGAGATGTCTGATAGCACAGAGTGAGAACTGGGTGGTATTACAGAAGTAGGAAACATACCTGATAGCACAGAGTGAGAACTGGGGCTATCAGGGCATACATGGTACACTACTTATACAGTCTAGAGACAATGACGCACTTGTACAATAAGGGCGTTATACAATAGGCAGAATACAATAAGACCTGGAACAATGAGTGGGTCAGAACAAAGGGAAGTACTTAGACAATAAGTACAATAGAGAATCCAGAACAAAGATGATATCATAGTGACATCACAATAAAGATATAACAAAGGATAGTCCAAAAGTGTAGTACAATAACAAGTCCAGAGTAGTCTGTATGATGTCATAGTACAGTGATGTCATAGATAATGGTAAGGTCCGAGATTGTGATGATCATACATCTAATCTACATGAGTCCTGTATATCTAATCTACAGCAGTCCATATCTGATATGTCCATAGAGCCGCTAAGTGCGCACAGGTCACTTATCAACACCTAGCAGAGAAGACGATCATGCCATCGTATTGAAAGAAGGGGCTCCATCTAGTCTCGGTACTAAGCTGTATCCTATGAATGTCTCTGAAATAGAGCACCTTTGTGCTTTCTGGTCCGAACATCTAAGCGAGGGCTATATACAAGAATCGAAATCTCCATACACTTCTCCTCTGTTCTTCATCAAAAAAAAGGATGGAAAACTTAGGCCTGTACAGGACTACAAGGCCTTAAACGCTTGGACTGTGCGCGATGAATATCCGCTCCCGTTAATAGAAAGTATCCACACATCTCTTGGGAACAAGAGCCTCTTTACCAAATTTGACATACAATGGGGTTATAATAACATCCATATTAAAGACAGAGATCAATGGAAAGCCACTTTCAAGACACCCCTTGGATTATTCGAACCAATGGTTATGTTCTTTGGATTGACCAATTCCCCAGCTACATTCTCGTGGGCCATGAATTGAATGCTCTGGCATCTACTGGATAAGTACCCCGGAGAGCTCTACGTCTACATGGATGATGTCCTCATTGCAACCAAAGACAATTGGGGAAGACATCATTTGATCATCGGACAGGTATTGGAGGTCTTCCAGAAAGAAAGCTACTTCCTAAAATTGTCCAAATGCGCTTTCGAGATGCACAAAATCGATTACTTGGGTATGACGATCAATCGGGGGATTATACATATGGGACAAGACAAGGTTAGCGGACTAAAAGACTGGCCCCGCATGCTGTCCTCTATCAGACAAGTCAGGTCAACGCTGGGAGTCTTGAACTATCAACGCCCCTTTATTCCAAACTTCGCTAGCATTGCATGACCCCTGAATGCATTACTAAGGAAAGACACCCCATTCGTCTGGAAGGACAAACACATGGCAGCACTATTGAAGCTCCTGGATATCGCCACTAGCCGACCCGCATTAAGACAACCTGACCTGAAATTGCCTTACGAACTGCAAACTGACGCCTCGGCATTCACGCTTGGTGCTATCCTAACACAATGGGACACTCGGAATAAACCACAAGCAGTCGGCTACTTATCCCAGACATTCACAGACGCTGAGCGTAATTACAACGTATACGATAGAGAATTCCTCACCTTGGTCCAGGGTCTTGAACATTGGTGACATCTTCTTGTTGGCAGTCCCTTCCCGATCTTGGTCTATATTGACCACGCAAATCTCCTCCACTACTGCCACCCTCAAAAGATTAGTCGTCGTGTCGCTCGACTGGTCAATGTCCTAGCCGATTACGACTTGCATCTAATCCATCACCCTGGACATCTCTTGCAAGCTGACCCATTGTCTAGACACCCATATTTTGTACCGGATGGCGACACTGATAATGCTGCTGTCCTCATCCTCCCACTGTCCCTTTTTGTCGACCTTCTCTTGATCAATTCACTCGATGACCGTCTACGTGCCGCTCAGTTGACCCATGCGTCGGAATTCCGCGCCCTCGTGGATTTGGGGGCTGTTCAGTCTGACGGTCCTCTCTTCTTCCGCGACTCCCATCTTGTCATTGTGGACGATGCGGACCTTAAGCGGGGGGTGATTTCATTGTTTCATGACTCACCAACTGCGGGACATGCAGGGATCGCTAAGACGATAGATGTAACGCTACCATGGCGTCAGTCCGACTTGGACTCGTATAATGGCATTCACAACTTAGCAAATCTGAGAGATTCCTTCAGGGTCTCGGTAAGTCCGTAGAAGACAACCAAGGCAATCCACAGGATTTGTCCAAGTAGTATAAAGGCAACTCCAAGTTGATGACTTGAGAGTGCCAGCGTCCTAGACACGAAGGTCAGGAGTACAAGGTTCAAGAACTAGAAGGCGCGAAGGCCTTAGAGAGGAAATCGAGTAGGAGATGAGTGGTATTCAAAGAAGACCAAGATGGCGTATCTTGGTCTTTGCAAGCCACTATTTATACATATGAAGGGGTAGCTTTAAAACTCCCCTGTAAAGTCCGTATCCTATAGCGTAAGTAGCTTGAACCCTACTACTGCTGTACTTGTAATGAGTCATGCTAACAATCATATGCTAACACGACGTGATGACTGATCCTAAGTCCATGACTAATTACTACTTACTACTGTAGTCATAACCGTGTAGTAAGCGTTCCAATCATCCATTCGTAACAGTCGTGCTGTTTGAGGTTGTGGTGTTCGGCCCATCGTGCCGCTTCTTCCTTACCAGCGTTCTGAGCCACCCGGGACCAGATGTCCATGTCACATATTGACATTTGGGTGGCTCGGATGAACCTTTCAGCCGGTAGGACGATGATGTTGGTGTTGTCCCCTTCGCCAGACTCATAATCTGACTGCCTGGACAGGGCGTCTGCGTGCACGTTCTTCGTTCCTGCTACATGTCTCAGAATGAAATCGTACTCTGACAGCTCTAGGAACTCTTGCACAATTCTCCGGTTGATCTTCCGGGGCTCCTTCCAATATTGGAGGTTGGCATGATCGGTGTGGATAATGATTTTATGGGGGGATCCTACGAGGTACATTCTCCATGCTTGTAGCGCTTTGACTACCGCTAGTAGTTCCCGGTCATAGATGTCGTAATTTCGTTCCGTCTCTGTGAATGACTCAGAGTGGAATTGTAATGTTACCACAGGAACGTTATGTGCGACATGCACGTCACTAAGTCGCTCAGGCCGAGGTGACGGGATATGAAGTAGTCAGTCAAGACTAAGTTCGGTGATGAACAAGCACCCAACGGCCTCCTCAGGCACGTGGATGATAGTCGGGGAGTTCAGGGGTTCAAGCGCAAAGGCGAACCAAAGTTGTGCTCAAGCGAAACAGCAAGCGTAAAGTCGTTTGTGGATTGACAACGATGTGGTATTACACAAGAAGTCAAGTCTACCGTACAAGCTAGGTAGCGTGCGACTTATATACTAGTACAGGATGTTTGTACACAACAAACATATGGCGCGATATGTGGGTTCTGAGTAAAAGCAGAACAAAGGTACAACTATAGTAGGAAGCATGGTGATTGCGCGGGGTCATGTACAAGTCAGCTGAGCCCAAAGCGCCGGGACCTTTAATATACAGGGAAGGGGGCGTAAAGGCGTATCGTGCAGCGAAGAGATCATCAGAAACGGTTGGGCGCGTAAGGAGTTATGGGCGTATCAAGGTGGGGTATGGAAGCAAGAAGTGAGGAACAGAAGCGTCCAAGAGAGAAGATAGGGAAAATCGTAACAGGAATGCTATGGGATGGAATTTCTGGTCAGGGCCTAGTTGATTCAGTACGGCCCCTACTGCGATGTTTGATGCATCGACCTCCAATTCAAATGGCTTTGCGAGGTCTGGGAATAAGAGTACGGGTTCTTCGCATATGCGCTTCTTAATATCTTCGAAGGTGTTTTGCTGTGTCATCCCAATGCCATTGGACATCCTTCTTTGTGAGGTCGTGAAGGGGTCGAGCGAGTTGGGAGAACCCTTGTATGAATCTTCAGTAGAAGTTGCAGAACCCTAGGAACGCGCGAACCTCCTTAAGGCTCTTCAGGGGTTGCCACTCCCAGATTCCTCGAACTTTAATGGGGTCCATCTGCAGTCGCCCATGGCCAATGATAAGTCCCAGATACTCGGTTTCGTAGACCTCGAACTCACATTTCTCCGGTTTCACATAGAGGTCATGCTCCTCGCAAAGTCGTAGTACTTCATGGAGAACTCCTCGGTGGTGCTCCTTGTTGTCGGTGGTGGCAACAAGGATGTTGTCCATATAGACAACGACTTCGTTTGTCAGAATGAGGTCACAGAATATGGTGTCCATCATCATTTGGAAGGTGGAAGGGGAGTTGGTGAGACCAAAGAACATGACACGTGGTTTGAATAGCCCTTGGTTGGTTTTAAACACTGCTTTCCACTCATCCCCCTCTCGAATATGGACGTTATTATACCCCCATCAGATGTCTAACTTCGAGTATAATCGCACAGTTCGGATGTGGTCAACGAGTTCGAGAATGAGGGGGAGGGGATAGTGGTTTTTCACAGTGAGTTCGTTGAGGCATTGGTAGTCTTGCACTGGGCGTAGCTTTCCATCCTTCTTTTTGATAAAGAAGAAGGGTGATGCGTAGGTGGATTTTGAAGGGCGAATATATCCCTTCTTGAGTTGTTCGTTCAGGAATGCCGTAAGCGCCTCTCCTTCGTTTGCAGTTAGGGGGTATACTTTACAGTCGAGGGCGGTGGGTGCGTCAGGGAGTAGTTCAATGGCATGGTCCCATATCCGGGACAGGGGAAATCGGTGCGACGCTTCCTCGCTGAACACCTTGCGGTGTGACCAATGTTCTGGAGGAACCATTTCCTCAAACGTTCGGGCCTTCCTTTTCGCCGCTTCCTGCTGCGCAAGTTCTGATGCTGTTGTTGTCTTTTGCAGGAAGGCGATGCTCGGCTCTGGTTCTTCGTTCACAACCTGCTCCCAGGCCTCCTCGTCGAGCCCATACGCCTCGATGGCCCTGATAGCCGCTTCTACAGGCATGGCGTTGCTCTGGAGGTTCAGGCTGGAGATGACAACCGGTTGGAAGTTCTCATTCAGTGTGGCATTTCTCCACTCTATCTCAGGCTCGAAGGCCGAGAACCATGGGTAACCCAGGATCGCTTCGTCCTTTCCTAGGTTGGTAACCAGGAAACGAAGCGTCTTTGTGCACTCACCAGTCCGCACCGCCAAATCAGTGTACTGGGTTATCGCGCTGTCTCGGTTGTAAGTTCCGTCAACGTTCCATATGGTGATGGGAGCGGAGACAGGTCTGGTTCCGAGATGCATTCGTTTGAGCAGCTCCACACAAATAAAGTTGTCGGTTGCTCCAGAGTCCAACAGGACCTGTTGTTCAGCCGTCGCGTTTGCAGATTTGAACAGAACTGGGATTCGCATAGATCGATATCTGCTATAGTACATGTGTAGTGCCTTTGCCCAGGCCAACAGGTTCAGGCGTTCGGAAAATCCTTTCCTCCAAAAAGCTTCTCCACCAAGAGGTCCCGCACCTCTTTTGGTTGAGTAGCCAGTGCTGCAATCTGAGCGTCAGCCGCTTCATCATTCGACAGTATGCAGTTTGCTGATATGGCGACTCGAGTAACGAGGGGGGGAGGCGATACTGCGGGGGTAGTGGGGACGGGAGGAGGCGCTCCTCCATCGCTTGTGGTCTGAGCAACGCGAGTGCCTTTTTGTGGGCAATTACGCGACACATGACCCTTTTCTCCGCATCGGAAACATCTCCCCTCCGCGACCATCCTTTGCTTCTCAGCGTCTGTGAGGGTTGCGCGGGCTCTAGTGTGGCTAATATCCATGGCGTTTGGGTCACGCGCCTTGTTAAGGGCTTGGACCCACTGGTCTCGGGTGTGACCTCCTCATTTTTCATTTTGTCGGTTATGTGTAAGGCGGGGCTTCAGCATAAGGTATTCAGCTTGCTGAAGTCATGCTGCCGCTTTCCATTGATCCCATGTAACTGGGTGTTGGAAGCGTATGGCATTGATTACAAGGTTGTTGGGGAGTCCCGCTTGGAATTTCTTGATGACATTGGCTTTGTCTGGATTATAGCCGGCTTTTGTTGTGAGGTTCTGGAACTTTGCGATGTATGTGTCGATGTCTTCGCCAATCATCTTTAACTTGTCGATGTCTTGGCGCGCTCTGGTTTGTTCGGTGGTGTTGGTGTAGGTGTTCGTGAACCGGTCAAGGACCGTGTTCCATAGGTTCTCTTCATTGTGCAGTACTCCTCCTACTATCTGGGTGTCTAGCCACGTGGTCTGCTCATCTACCCAGTCGTCCACCAGATGCCCCCTCATGTATGAGAGGAAGGTCATGGCTCGCGAGTAGGGTACTGTAAGCTGGTCCACAGTTGGGTTCATTCCTCGATAAATTCGAAAGGATTGAAGAAAGTTTCGACTCTCCTCTTGATTTCCATCGAAGATGGGTGGTGGGTTGCCCCCAAGTTTGC
This sequence comes from Lactarius sp. MG121, assembly GCA_003315925.1. Classification (NCBI taxonomy): domain Eukaryota; kingdom Fungi; phylum Basidiomycota; class Agaricomycetes; order Russulales; family Russulaceae; genus Lactarius; species Lactarius sp. MG121. The sequence continues at coordinate 12,241 of QFDY01000474.1, read as the reverse complement.
CCCCTCCTGGTGCTGGTATTGCTCCGGGTGGGCCCACGGGGAGCGCACCTCCTCCTGGGGCGCCGCCACCAAGGGCTCCACCTCCTGGACCACCTCCACCGCCACCAGGGGCACCGCCACCCGGTGGGCCTCCACCACTACCATGTATGCCTCCACTAGGTCCAGCAGTTGGGCCACTGCTCGACCCCGTCGTCAGCTGGGCGCTAGAGCTATGAGTCACTCCACGCGTTGGAGCAGCCGATCAACCTCCTGTAGCATGTGGTCCTCCACTGCCCGAGCCAGAGGTTCCCGTGGTAGTAAGGCTGGTGGCGACCTGAGTGTTGGTGGCCATCTCTGGCTGTATGGGAGTGAGGGTGGTTGATTTGTCTGGGTCGACGTTGATTCCTGTGATGTTGGTTGACCCGAGGGGTCCTGCGCCAAATTGTGGAGGGACAGTTTTGTAGGCGTACCACCGTCCTTGTTTTGGGTCGTAGTTGATATAAGCCCAAAGACAAAGGTCATCGAAGTAATGGACCTGGTGATACTCTTGGTTTTTGGCGTCAAAGATGAAGTACCCTTCTTGGTTATGGATTTCTTCCCAGATTACTGCACCCTTTTCGTGGCTGGAGAGTTTGTTGGTCGTATACCAATCGATGTACTGCGGCTGAAATTTCATGCGACTCCTACTAGTTGCCAGGGTTGTGAGAGACTTGACTTAATGTAACGTTACCACAGGAACATTATGTGCGACGTGCACGTCACTAAGTCACTCAGGCCGAGGTAATGGGATGTGAGTTAGTTGGTTAAGACCAAGTTCAATGATGAATAAGCACCACACGGTCTCCTCGGACACGTAGGTGATAGTCGGGGAATTCTGGGGTTCAAGCGCAAAGGCGAACCAAAGTCGTGCTCAAGCAAAACAGCGAGCATAAAGTCGTTCGTGGATTGACAACGATGTGGTATTACACAAGAAGTCAAGTCTACCATACAAGCTAGGTAGCGTGCGACTTATATACTAGTACAGGATGTTTGTACGCAACAAACATATGGCACGATATATGGGTTCTGAGTGAAAGTAGAACAAAGACTCAGCTATAGTAGGAAATATGGTGATTGTGCGGGGTCATGTGCGAGTCAGCTGAGACCGGAGCGCCGTGAACTTTGATATGCAAGGAAGGGAGCGTATGGACGTATCGTGCAACAAAGAGAACATCAGAAACGGTCGGGCGCATAAGGAGTTATGGGTGTATCAAGGTGGGGTGTGGGAGCAAGAAGCAGAGAACGGAAGCGTCTGAGAGAAAGGAGAGGAAAATCATAACATTGAGGCCTAGCCTCATTCTTCTTGTGAAATCCGGATGGATAAAGTTGTTAGTGGCTCCGGAGTCCACTAGTGCTCATTTGTCGGCCATGGCGTAACTTGCACGCAATGAAACTGGAACATGCATAGATTGATAGCGCATTATGAACACAGAATTACACCATAATGCCCTCACCCAGGCCATCGGGTTCAGGCGCTTTGAAAATCCTCTCGCCCCATCAGGTCCCAAACTACCAAGTCCCTGGCTTCTCTGTCGAGGTTTCGTACTCCATTTATCCAGCTGGTCGCCCGTTCTTGAGGCATCTCAGTGGTGGCACGGGCACCGCGGCTGCTGCCGCCGTCATCTTCGAATTGGATGAGGGGTTCTTCATAAACACTTTGGACCTCTTTGATGAACGCACCACATCCCTGGCGAGGTTGCCAGTTCTGATTGTTGCGCTGGCGACGTGGTTGGAGACAGTTACAGGAGAAGTGGCCTGGTTTGCCACAGTTGAAGCAGTTGATGTTCTTCATGTCTACTACTCCTCTTCCCTGCTGTCGTCCTCCTTGTGGAGTATAGGGCAGTCTAGCGTAGTCCACTTCTTCAGACCCTGCAAGGTGGGCTCGGACTCGTCCTGGGGTAGTATCCATTGCGTCCAGGTGGTTTCGGAACACTTGCCATCCTTGTCGTGGTTGCTGTGGGCGATTTGGAGCATTGAATGTCCTTAGAGAAGTATTGCCCGGCTTACCGGGTCCTGGGGGTTTACGTCCCCCCAAACGCGTCTGCAGGTGCATCCATTTGCGCTGCTGTTCTAGTACAGCTACCTTCCATTGGGCGTAGGTGTTCAGGCTGTGAAAGTTGTATGCATTTTTGTATAGCTTGACAGGGAGTCCGCTAGTGAATTTGTCGAGGACAAGGGAGTTCAATACCCTGCTTCGTGTACCGCTTTCTCGAATTTGGCGATGTAGGAGTCTATGTCTTGCCCCTCCATTCGGAATCCCTTCTGGAGGTCTTGTTGCGCCCGTTCCCTTTCGAGGGTGTCGGCGAAGGTGTTGCGAAAGCCGAGTTCGATAGCTTCCCAAATCCATTTGTCATAGGGTCCATGTTTGGCTTTGTACGCTTTGACCCATTTGGTGGTAGATAGGACCCACTCATTGACGTGGTCCCCTTGAATGTAGGTCAGAAAGATTAATGCTTTGCGATAGGGGAGAGTGAATGCAGGGTTGTCATAGTTGGTTTCCACGAAAAGCTCCCATTGGGTGAGGAACTGCTGGACTTTGGTGCGATCCCCCGTGAATACGAGGGGTTCCTTGCCCATAAATTTCTCGGGCTTGGTTCCACTTGAGATGTTTGGTCCGGTGAAGAGGGGTCCTCCTGGGTCTCCTCCGTCGTTGCCTCCCCCTTCTCCTCCACCTCCTCCTCCTGGTGGGCCTTCTCCACGTCTGATATGCATGGGTTCCTGGAACGTAGTAGGTTGTTCGGTGATAGTGGTCGTCATATCTGTAGGAATTGACTCAGCTAATATCCCTAATTGGGCTTCTTCTTCCTCGGCTTGGGCTTCGAGGATACGGATTTCTTCTGGGTTGCTAGCGAGGGATGGGGAAGGTGTGGGTGTCTTGGGTGCGGGTGATCGAATGGGTTCTTCTTCTTCTCCGTCAATAGGTCCCCACTGATCTCTTGTGGTTACTTCGCTTTGGAGTATGTCAAGGTGGAGGCTTGATCCTGCGGGTCGGACAACTTGTAATTTGTAGTGGAGTGCGTCCCACTTGAGTTCGGTCCAGCAGGTGTGTTCGAAGTTGAATTCTACTGGGATGAGTCCTGTAGTACCGTCTTTATAGGTGTAAGAGACAATGTAGCCTGGGTCTCCTTGTTCAGTTTGCCAAAATGCTCCTTTTTTTTTTTTTGGATGAGTTTATATTCCGGAGCAGTACATAATACAAAGCCGGTCTCAGAGCGCGCGAGAGCTAAGAAGTAGAGTAGGTATAGTGGAGTCATAGGGTTGTTTTACGTTTGAGTCACCTCCCAGAGGAGACAAGGGTTAAGGGTTCAAGTAGAGAAGTAAATAAGCGAAGCCGATTGATCGAGGACATGCGGACATGAAACCAGAGACAAAAGGGGGGAGCGCTTACGGGGCTGCGGGTTAGGCAGGGGTTTATGTGGGTTTGAGGTCGAGAGCTCCTTCATCCGGGTTGACGTGGGCGCCGATTGAAGATAATTGATTCTTTGATGGGTCGAGTAGTGACCCTGGTGGATTGGATGAACGTACAGAGTTGATACCCGTGTACGGTGAATAGTGTAGTCGGTTCTTCGGGCCTAAACCTGTTGAGGTAGTGTTTATCGATATGTCTGGACAGGGGGGGGCATTCGAAGAGGATGTGGGAGAGTGTGAACAGGATGCGGCAATGAGGACACATGGAGTCCTCAGGTGGTAGGTCGGGGCGGTGTGTGAGGGTGTAGTCTGCGGTGAAGCAGTGGAGGGTTGTTACGATTCTCTCTTCTTTTCTCCTGGACGCTTCCGTTCCTTACTTCTTGCTCCCATGCCCCACCTTGTTACGCCCCTAGCTCCTCACGTGCCCAACCGTTTCGGCTAATCTCTTCGTCGCACGATACGTCTTTACGCCCCCTTTCTTGTATATCAAAGTTCACGGCGCTCCGGGCTCAGCTGACTCACACATGACCCCACGCAATCACCATGTTTCCTACTATAGCGATCCCCTTGTTCCGCTTTCACTCAGAATCCATGTATCGCACCATATGTTTGTTGCGTACAAACATCCTGTACTAGTATATAAGTCGCACGCTACCTAGCTTGTACGGTAGACTTGACTTCTTGTGTAATACCACATTGTTGTCAATCCACGAACGACTAATACACTCGCTGTTTCGCTTGAGCACGACTTTGGTTCGCCTTTGTGCTTGAACCCCAGAACTCTCGACTACCACCCGCGTGTTTGAGGAGACCGCGTGGTGCTTATTCATCATCGAACTTGGTCTTAACCGGCTAACTCGCATCCCGTTACCTCGGCTTGAATGACTTAGTGACGTGCACATCGCACATAACGTTCCTGTGGTAACGTTACATTAAGTCAAGTCTCACAACCCTGGCAACTAGTAGGAGTCGCACGAAATTTCAGCAGCAGTACATTGATCGATATTCGACCGACGAACTCTCTAGCCACGAAAAGGGCACAGTAATCTGGGAAGAAATCAGTAACCAAGAGGGGTACTTCATCTTTGACGCCAAAAACCAAGAATACCACCAAGTCCACTACCTTGACGACCTTCGTCTCTGGGCGTACATCGACTACGATCCAAAGCAAGGAAGGTGGTACGCTTATAAACCTGTCCCTCCACAATTCGGCGCAGGACCCCTCGGGTCAACCAACATCACCGGAATCAACATTGACCCAGACGAATCAACCACCCTTACTCCCGTACAGCCACAGATGGCCACCAACACTCAGGTCGCCACCAGCCTTACTACCGCGGGAGCCTCCAGCTCGGGCGGTGGAGGATCACATGCTGCAGGAGGTCGATCGGCTGCTCAGACGAGCGGAGCGACTCATAGCTCTAGTGCCCAGCCGACGATGGGGCCGAGCAGTGGCCCAACTGCTGGACCTGGTGGAAGCATACATGGTAGCGGTGGAGGCCCACTGGGCGGCGGTGCCCCTGGTGGCGGCGGAGGTGGTCCGGGCAGCAGCGCCCCTGGCGGAGGAGCCCCCGGAGGAGGTGCGCTCCCCATGGGCCCAGCCGGGGCAATACCTGCACCGGGAGGGGGCAAACTTGGGGGCAACCCACCACCCGTCTTCAATGGAAATCGAGAGGAGAGCCGAAACTTTCTTTGATCCTTTCGAATTTATCGAGGAATGAACCCAACCGTGGACCAGCTCACAATACCCTATTCGCGAGCCATGACTTTCCTCTCCTATATGAGGGGACATCTGGTGGACGATTGGGTAGACAAGCAAACTGCGTGGCTAGACGCTCAAATAGCAGGAGGAGTACTGCATAATGAAGAAAACCTATGGAACATGGTCCTTGACTAGTTCATGAACGCCTACACCGACACCACCGAACGAACCAGAGCGTGCCAAGACATTGATAAGTTGAAGATGATTGGCGAAGACATCGACACGTACATTGCAAAGTTCCAAAACCTCACGACAAAAGCCGGCTATAATCCAGACGAAGCCAACGTCATCGAAAAATTCCAAGTGGGACTCCCCGACAACCTCATGATCAACGCCATACGCTTTCAACACCCAGTTACATGGGACCAATGGAAAGCGGCGGCAAGACTTCAGCAAGCCGAATATCTTATGCTGAAGCCTCACCTTACGCGCACCCGACAAAACGAAAAACGAGGAGGTCATACCCGAGACCAGTGGGTCCAAGCCCTTAACAAGGCGCGTGACCCAAACGCCATGGATATTAGCCGCACTAGAGCCCATGCCACCCTCACAGATGCTGAGAAGCAAAGGATGGTCGCGGAGGGGAGATGTTTCCAATGCAGAGAAAAAGGTCATGTGTCACGTAATTGCCCACAAAAAGGCACTCGCGCTGCTCAGACCTCAAGCGATGGAGGAGCGCCTCCTCCCGTCCCCACTACCCCCGCAGTATCGCCTCCCCCCCTCGTTACTCGAGTCGCCATATCAGCAAACCGTGTACTGTCGAATGATGAAGCGGCTGACGCTCAGATCGCAGCACTGGCCACTCAACCAAAAGAAGTGCGGGACCTCTTGGTGGAGAAGCTTTTTGGAGGAAAGGATTTTCCGAACGCCTAAACCCGTCGGCCTGGGCAAAGGCGCTACACGTGTATTATAGCAGATATCGATCTATGCGAATCCCAGTTCTTTTCAAATCTGCAAACGCGACAGCCGAACGACAGGTCCTATTGGACTCTGGAGCAACCGACAACTTTATTTGTGCGGAACTGCTCAAACCAACGCATCTCGGAACCCGGCCCGTCTCCGCTCCCATCACCATATGGAACATTGACGGGACTTATAACCGAGATGGCGCAATAACCCAGTACACCGATTTAGCGGTGCGGACTGGTGAGCGCACGAAGACGCTTCATTTCCTGGTTACCAACCTAGGAAAGGACGAAGTGATCCTGGGCTACCCCTGGTTCTCAGCTTTCGAGCCCGAGATAGAGTGGAGGAATGCCACACTGAACGAAAATTTCCAACCAGTCGTAATGTCCAGCCTGAATCTCCAGAGCAACGCTATGCCTGCGGAAGCCGCCATCAGGGCTATTGAGGTGTATGGACTGGACGAGGAGATGTGGGAGCAGGTTGTGAACGAAGAACCGGAGCCAAGAATTGCCTTCCTGTGCAAAACAACAACAGCATTGGAGCTTGCGCAACAGGAAGCAGCAAAACGACAGGCTCGGACGTTTGAGGAAATGGTCCCCCCAGAGTACCGACTACACCAAAGGGTGTTTAGCGAAGAAGCGTCACAACGATTCCCCCCATCCCGTGTATGGGACCACGCTATTGAATTACTCCCCGACGCACCCACTGCCCTTGATTGCAAAGTGTATCCTCTAACGGTGAATGAGGGAGAAGCACTTACGACCTTCCTCAATGAGCAACTCGAAAAGGGATACATCCACCCCTCAAAGTCCGCCTACGCATCACCTTTCTTCTTCATCAAAAAGAAAGATGGGAAGTTACGTCCGGTACAGGACTACCGACATCTTAATGAACTCACCGTAAAGAATCACTACCCCCTTCCGCTCATTCCGGAACTCGTTGACCGCATCCAAACTGCACGATTATACTCGAAGCTAGACATTCGATGGGGGTACAATAATGTCTGCATCCAAGAGGGGGATGAATGGAAGGCGGCGTTCAAAACCAACCAAGGGCTGTTTGAACCGCGTGTCATGTTTTTCGGTCTCACCAATTCCCCATCTACCTTTCAAACGATGATGGATACTATATTCCGCGACCTCATTTTAACGAGCGAAGTTGTTGTCTACATGGACGACATCCTTGTCGCTACCGCCGACAATAAGAACCATCATAGGAAGGTCCTCCACGAAGTATTGCAACTTTGCGAAGAACATGACCTCTACGTAAAACTGGAGAAGTGCGAGTTTGAGGTCTATGAGACAGAGTACCTAGGTCTCATCATCGGCCACGGACGACTACGAATGGACCCCGTCAAGGTCCGAGGAATCCGGGAATGGCAGCCCCCGAAGAGTCTTAAAGAGGTTCGTGCATTCCTGGGGTTCTGCAACTTTTACCGAAGGTTTATACAGGGGTTCTCCCAACTCGCTCGACCTCTCCACGACCTCACAAAAAAGGAGGTCCAATGGCATTGGGGTGATATACAGCAGAACACGTTCGAAGACATCAAAAAGCGCATATGTGAAGAACCCGTGCTGTTATTCCCAAACCTCAATAAACCCTTTGAACTAGAAGTCGATGCGTCAAATGTCGCAATAGGAGCAGTGCTAAACCAGTTAGGACCCGACCAGAAGTTCCACCCCATAGCATTTCATTCCGAGTCCTTTACGGAGACGGAGCGAAACTACAACATCTACGACTGGGAACTACTGGCTGTGGTCAAGGCGCTACGGGCGTGGAGGACGTACCTTGTGGGATCCCCTCATAAAATCATTATCCATACTGACCACGCCAACCTCCAATATTGGAAGGAACCCCGGAAGATTAACCAGAGGATCGCGCGAGAATTCCTGGAGCTATCAGAATACGATTTCATCCTGAGGCACGTGGCAGGAATGAAGAACGCGCGTGCAGACGCCCTGTCCAGGCGGTCAGAATATGAGTCCGGAGAAGGGGACAACACCGACGTCATCGTCCTGCCAGCCAAAAGGTTTATCCGAGCCACCCAAATGTCAATATGTGATATGGATGTTTGGTCCAAGGTGGCCCAGAATGCTGGCAAGGAAGAGGCGGCACGATGGGCCGAACATCACAACCTCAAACAGCACGATGGGCTGTGGTGGAAAGACGACGCGTTAGTCGTTGTTGGGGACAACGATCTTAAGCGGGGGGTAATTTCCTTCTTCCACAACTCCCCAAGCATGGGCCACCCTGGAATCGCCAACACACACGAACTAATATGACGCGATTATTGGTGGCCCACCATACGAGAAGACGTTGAGGAGTATGTCAAGGGATGCGCCGTGTGCCAGGCCAATAAAGTTAACCCCAACCGACAAAAACCCCACTTATTCCCTATATCCACCAACCCCGAGGCAGAGCCGTTTGAGGTCGTTGCCATGGACTTTATCATGAAACTACCCCCATCACAGGGCTTCGACTCTATCCTCACGATCACGGACCATGACTGTTCAAAAGCCGCAATCTTCATACCGTGCCATGAAACCATCACCGCCGAAGGAGTAGCACGACTATACCTTCGGCACGTTTACCCACACTATGGGATACCTCGCAGGGTCATCACAGATAGAGACCCACAATTTACATCTGCGTTCATGAAAGGGCTGTGTAGCACACTGGGGATATGGCAGAACATCTCCTCCGCGTACCACCCCCAAACGGATGGCCAATCAGAATGTACCAATCAGTGGCTGGAACAGTACTTACACCACTGGAGTAACATCCAACAAGACAACTGGGCCGAAGCACTCCCTGTTACGTTTCGTCTCGGACCGGTTGTGAACTCTGACGTGTTCGTAATGACTCGGCGCGTTAGTAGTAATACGTCATGGACTTCAGATCTTGCTACCTCGTGTTGTGCTGACTGATGACTCCTATTGTTGTACGTGACTCGGATTACTATGCTGACTGATACTCTCTATTGTTGTACGTGACTCGGATTACGATGACGACTGCGCATTCTATTATTAGTTTACGCTACCTACGCTATTGGTTCAGTACGGGTTCAAGCGGAGCTAGAACTGGCTCCCTTACTTGTATTTAAGCTCATAGTAGTACGGACTAGGATCCCCATCTTGGTCTTCTTCTCAATACCACATCTTCTACTCGTCTTCTATACTAGGGACTCGCAACGTCCCTAAGTGAACTAGCTCCGGCATATCCCTTTCGAGACCAAGAAGGGATCCCCGTGACTTCGTCTCCATCTTCCCTTGTGAATGGTAGACTTGCCGGCTGTCATATATCCACCGAACACCACGTGCCACCTCATATTCGAATACCTCAACTCGCGTACCACTCGACCCACCCACTGCTACTACATCGTCAACAATCCTCGGTGGAGATATATTCGCAAAGTCCCAAGCCCACCACCAGGCGTACCCATCGAAGAGACCCTCTACACGTATCGAGACTCCACAGGCACGTACTGGCCTCACCCCGCAGTATTTCCCGGCTCCTCGGATAATCATAGATTCTACCCTCGAGGGAACCCACGTTACAACAGCGTCTAAGTCAGATGAATGTCCGTGGTAGATGTAACATTAAGACCAAGATCCTTCAACGTGGCTTCCGCAGTAACAACCCGCGATCTTTGGATCCCATTCAGACCGTACCATATCGATAGAAGAGGGGAACGCAACGTCCCCAAACAGTACCTCAAAGGAGCCTTTTGGCAGATAGAACAAGGAGATCCGGGCTACGTAGTTCTCTACACCTATAAGGACGGCAAAACTGGACTCATCCCCATAGAATTCAATTTCGAACATACCTGTTGGACGGAGATTAGGTGGGACGAACTCCACGGCAAACTACAAATCGTCAGACCAGCAGGATCAAGCCTCAAACTCGATATCTTTCAGAACGAGGTCACCACCAGAGACCAGTGGGGCCCCATCGACGGACAAGAAGAAGAACCAGTCCGTTCACCTACTCCCAAAACACCTGCACCATCCCCCTCACTAGGAAGCAACCCCGAAGAAATCCGCATCTTAGAAGCTCAAGCGGAAGAGGAGGAATTACAATTAGGGCTATTAGCTGAGTCCATCCCCACAGATATGACTACTATGATCACCGAGCAACCCACTACATTCCAGGAACCCACGCGTATCAGTCGCGAAGGGGGTCCGCCTTCGGGAGAGCCAGGAGGAGGAGATGAAGGAGGAGATCCGGGAGGACCTCTCTTCTCCGGACCAAACGTGTCAAGCGGAACTAAACCCGAGAAGTTCATGGGCAAGGAACCCCTCGTATTTACCGGGGACCGCACCAAAGTACAACAATTCCTCACCCAATGGGAGCTGTTCGTGGAAACCAATTACGACAATCCTGCGTTCACTCTCCCCTATCGTAAAGCGCTAATCTTCCTCACCTACATCCAAGGAGACCACGTCAATGAATGGGTCCTGTCCACCACCAAATGGGTCAAGGCATACAAGGCCAAACACGGACCCTACAACAAATGGATCTGGGAAGCCATTGAAATCGGCTTCCGCAACACGTTTGCCGACACACTCGAGAAGGAAAGAGCGCAACAAGAACTTCAAAAAGGCTTCCGAATGGAAGGACAAGATATCGACTCCTATGTCGCCAAATTTGAGAAAGCGGTTAGGGAAGCAGGATACCGCTTCGACGACTCTCTAGTCCTCGACAAGTTCACCAGCGGACTCCCGGTAGAACTTTACAAGAACGCGTACAACTTCCACAGTCCAAACACGTACGCTCAATGGAAAACCGCGGCACTCAAGCAGCAGCGCAAATGGATGCACCTGCAAACGCGTTTGGGGGGACGAAAACCCCCGGGGCCCGGTAAGCTGGGCAATACTTCCCTTAGAACTTTCAACGCTCCAGGACGTCCGCAGCAGCCGCGCCAAGGATGGCAAGCCTTCCGAAATCACCCGGACGCCATGGACACCACCCCGGGAAGAGTCCGCGCTCGACTCGCGGGATCAGAAGAAATTGACTACACCAAACCTCCGTACACGCCACAAGGAGGACGCTCCCAAGGAAAAGGAGTCGTAGATATGAAGAATATCAACTGCTACAACTGCGGGAGGCTCGGACACATGTCGCGCGATTGCCGCCAACCCCGCAAACCGCATACCAACACGAATTGGCAACCACGCCAAGGAAGAGGGGCGTTCATCGAAGAAGTCCAAAGCGTACAGGAAGAACCCCTAATCCAATTCGAAGACGACAGTGGCAGTAGCCGCGGCGCCCGCGCCACCACTGATACGCCGCAAGAACGGGTGACCAGCTGGATAAACGGAGTACGAAACCTTGACGAGGAAGCCAGGGATCTGGTAGTCCGGGATCTATTGGGGCAAGAGGATTTTCAAAGCGCCTAAACCCGACGGCCTGGGTGAGGGCATTATGGTGTAACTGTAACGTTACCACAGGAACGTTATGTGTGACGTGCACGTCACTAAGTCGATCAGGCCGAGGTAACGAGACGTGAGTTGGCCGGTTACGGCCAAGTTCGGGGGTGAACAAGCACTGCACGGTCTCCTCAGACACATGAGTGGTAATCGGGGGTTCTGGGGTTCAAGCGTAAAAGCGAACCAAAGTCGTGCTCAAGCGAAACAGCGAGCCAAAGTCGTTCGTGGATTGACAACGATGTGGTATTACACAAGAAGTCAAGTCTACCGTACAAGCTAGGTATCGTGTGACTTATATACTAGTACAGGATGTTTGTACGCAACAAACATATGGCGCGATACGTGGAGTCCTAAGTAAAAGTGGAACAAAGGTGATACTATAGTAGGAAACATGACGATTGCGCGGGGTCATGTGGGAGTCAGCTGAGACCGGAGCGCCGTGAACTTTGATATACAAGGAAGGGGACATAAGGGCGTATCGTGCGGCGAAGAGATCATGGGAAACGATTGGGCGCGTGGTGAGTTAGGGGCGTAACAAGGTGGAGTATGGGAATGAAAGGTAAGGAACGGAAGCGTCCATGGGAATCAGAAGGGAAAATCGTAACATTACCCCCCTGTCAGACCTGAAGTCGCCACGACTTCAGTCGCTACCGACGTAGTCGTATACGTCGGCACTGGGGTCGTTAGTTTCGTCGTCTCGGTTATCCACTGGGCATAC
>QFDY01000473.1:0-24807 GCA_003315925.1 Lactarius sp. MG121 | reverse complement strand
CCCTCATTTCCCCTCTGTCACCCCCTTCCGCCTCCACTCCCTCCACACCTATGCCATCTACCCCCGCCTTGTCGACCCCGTCACTCACCTGGCCTTCCCCCCTCTCTACATCTGCTCGAAGGCCATCTTTGAGACTCCCACTGCTGACCTACTGTTTGGAACGGTTAGGTACGACTTCCAGGAAGGACTTCGCCGGGCATTTGGCCCCCTCTCTCTTGCCCTCAGAGCGGGGTACATTGACTCCTTGGTAACATTGGAGGTTCAGGACTTTTTTGACGGACGAATTATTACTACTTACGGACATTTGCGTTTTACCTTTTTTTTTTTTTTTTTGAATCAATTTATATCCCGGAGCAGTAGTGCGAATACAAAGCCGGTACTACGGACGTACATGTTACTCTGTGCGGAAACCAAACCCTCGGTGTAACCCCAGCCAGCTTATTGTGACAACTCCTTATATAGTAACTAACGGAGGCTAATTAACCCCTAAGGGAATCGCATGTCCGTGTGACACTCAGTGACAAAAGGGTAGTCGATGCAGTAAGGACGAGAGTAAGTAAGCATGATTATCACTGTAGATATAGATATGGTAGGTTATGTCCGAAAGGGCATAGTGTCCAATTAAGGTCATGGGTGGGGTTCGGTGGGGTTAGTGTTCGTTGCGGACCCTCCCAGAGGGGCCAAGGTAAGTTCGGTAGTATGGTTATGTAAGGGGACGGATTAGGTCCCCCGAGTGTGGTCTCCCAGCCAGTCTGTGCGTGTGTCATCCAAATCCTCATCCCTACCTCCCACGCCTTTATCGCGCCTTCCACCGCTCTAGGCGGTCCATCATTACCTCACGGACCCTCTTGGGCTCGGCAAGTTTGCTTTCGTCTTGGTACTTGGGTCCCTGGTCCCTGCGTTACATCACCTACTTCGGTCGGGGCCCTAATCCCTTCCTTTTCGGATCGACGCTCGGGGGGGACTTTCACTTCCCCGGCTCTGCTTGCAGGGTGTGTTCCGATATGGGTCAGATGGGCGCTTTGATTGGCAGTTGGGTTGAATCCGGACATGGTGTGGGATTGTCGGAGATGGAATCGGAGAACTGGATGTGGGGTGGTTGTGGGGTTGGGGTTCTGTGGGATGCCGGTGGTGCGCCGGCAGAGCCCGGGGTGTGTCGGCCAGTCATGGGCCGGTTGGGTGTCAGGTGTTGGATCGTGGGTTGCGGGTGGGCAGTATGGGCGGACCGACACGGTCCGAGTTGGGGTTCTGGTGGTTATGTAATGACAGCCCCTGTCAGGAATATTGCCTGAGCGAGGATTGAACCCGAGGGCTCGCCCCAAGCTCTCCTGAGCAGGGTAGGGGGTGGCAGCAAAGCCCGGTGCACCATCCACCCCCCTTGCGTTTTACCTTTGACGGACAGATTTTTGCACACAACCAAGCATACCTTTTTGAGGACATTCTTCGTTCCCACCCCCATCTCCTCGCTTATTGTCTCACCCCTCGTATTCCCCTTGACCCCTTCGAGTTTTCATCCACCTTTCTTGACTCTACCCCCTTATAACCTGTAAATCAAAGTTGCCTTGAATCATTAACCGAGTGGTTAAGGTCTCCAAGCCAACTAGTAAGTCAATTTCCTTGTTTGGGTCAGTTGGACTGCGAAACCGAGTGGTTTTAAGTGCCTCCAGTTACCCCTACTCCCACATTCAACCTACCTGAAGGACAACAACTCGAACGAGCTCGTTTGAACTTCCTTTCCCACAGACAGTGGCAGCTTGCGTGCTATTACCCAGAAGACTCCACCTACGACCTATCCGAGAACTCCCGCATCAACTGTTGGTTGGACCCCCCCTTTGTGCTTAGAAGCTTGGTCCATCTATTTGAATTTGGAGAAGTCCTCTTTGAAGAAAGTTATGACGACTTCGTCCAAGACCTCTCAGCGGTTGTTGACGCCTGTGACAACCAACTCCTGTACTGGCATCTAGCGGACTCCACCTCTAGTACCAACCACCCCATAGACCAGCTTCTTCTGTGGACCAAGAACGATTATCTTTGGTTTATTCATATTCCCCCCCAACTCATCCAACTCATCCAGCAAATCCAACACGGGTCCCCAATCCAGTACCTAGACCACTTCCGACTTTCCTACGATGAAATACAACTCTCGTTTCAAGAACTCCGAGTAATAGACCGAGACGGTCCACCCCGCTTAGTTATCACCGAAGGAGTTGAATTTACCTACTCCTGGACTTCCCTGCGTTGGGAAACAACCTTGACAAACCCAGACCACCTTCTAGTAAACCCCTGCGTCTTCCACGACCCCCCTACTACTCCTGACGACCCCAAATTGGTCGAACTCCTTTCTGGACGACCCAGAATCCCGCCACTTCCAAGCCTCTTATCCCGTATCTCTGAACCACTCCCTCCCAGCTCCTTAGAGACAGAAGAAGAAGGTCTCATCTCTGAGTCAAGTCCTGACTGGGAAAGAACTACTAACCAAAGCGAAGGTTGGGGAGATACTACAACTCAAGGTCCTTGCTGGTGCTCTCTAGAAGTTTGCACCTGTGGTTATAGACCAGACACCCCTCCTACCCCAGACAGTGTTGTGCTGTGGTCCCCTGGACAGAACTACCTACCTTTTAGGGAAGCGTAACCTAAAGAGTAGTACTCACTTTACCTACCTTTCGAGTGGAAGCGTAGAAGATTTTTAGAAATTTTGTCGTGACCCACTTTTGAAGAAAAGTGTTAAGTCAACTTTCCCACGAGAAAAATCCGACAGTTTACACGCGTAAATTGACAACCTGGAACCCATTACACATTGGGCAATCAACCTGGCTTCTCGACACACCATTTTAAGACAACCCTGACGTCGTCACCAGACAAGAAATTCCCACATTTCTTCCCAAGAACCCTCCCCAGTTATTCCGAGAACCCGAGCCCCCCGGAACCTCCTAGAAAGAATCCCAGTAGTCCCAAACCCAGACATCCCCAGAATAAATCAGTCAAGACCAAACGAACCGGTCTTCCCAAGTATCAGCCAAGTAGAGTTACCGACTATCCCAAGTACCCAAGTCCACCCAACAGTTAGGCAACACTCTACAAGTAGCGACGAGGCTCAACTCCTAGAAACTCAACCCCGCAAGCTTCACTGCCATCTCCCAGAAGCTATCTACGTCTCTGAGCAGCTACCAACCCGAACCCCCAGAGAGTTGAACGTTTTTAAGCACCATTGTCAACTCCAGTATCAAGGCGCCCACCAGAACATTCTACAGTTAGAACAACCTCTTTTCCGAGCAAGAGAAATCACCTCTAGTCCCCTGAACTTCCAAGGCTTCCTGTGGAGAAGCAAAACTACAGTATCCTTCTACGGTATCTTTGAAGAGTATCATTGGATCTGTCGACAACAGAGAAATAACCAACCCAACCGAGCTGTTACGCTCCAGCGGGCGTACCTTCCGGAGTCTAGCTACTTGATGGGAAACTTGGGGTTCTTGCGGTATCACGGTGGTTACCAAGACTTCGACTGGTCTATCTTCCGGTCGGATCCTCGAGATCTTGGGATTTGCTGAGTTCTTCTAGAGTTTGAACGATGCCGTAGGCGATGGCGACAAGGATATGTGTAACGCGAGTGGCAAAGAAGAAGAGGATGATGTGTTCAAGCAAAGGAGACAGGATCGAAGAGGGGAATATATACAGGGGTTGCCTGTATCTGCTTCGGTCTACTTGTAGGCTGGTAGAATACAAGAAGTCAAGCTGAGGGGTATCAGCGAGACTGGGGTACTACTTATACACTTCCAAGGAGCTTTCAAGCTCAGCTTGGAGTCCGAAACCTAATACGTATTGTCCAATCGGAAACATCGAAACACGAGTCAGGGGCATACAGTCATAAGGTCAACAATGAGGTGAAGGTGAAACGGGGTCAGAAGTCCATCAATCAGTGGCTGAAACATACAGTAGGCAGGTGCATCAAGCCACAGGCACAATCAATCAATCCATCAGAAACTAGGAACCATACAGTCCATGAGGCAGATCCAATCACGATCCAGGCACAAGCTCATCTGGATCCTTCTGGTGCAGGTCTAGACCAGGTCACGTGCCAGGGTCACGTGACGGGCGCTTGATGTCTTCTTCGGTTATTCCCAGGGCACTTGCCAGCCTGGGTCACGCTCGTAATGCAGGATTCCCGTGGGGTCGATACCCTCAGTTCTGGCGGCTGTAACCCATTCGCTTCGGTACAACTCAGCGGTGCTGCACGAGTCTGCACTTGTTGCACGGGGTTCAGGACGGAACGTAACACGAGCAATCCTTGCCCCTGCATATAAAGTCCATTACCCTTGGAACGAAGACAGTTGGACTGTATCTCGACTCCATTGAAACCCCCAGTGAATGAGTAACGAAAGACCTCTTACTCAAGAAGAAGAAGAACTCCGCCCTGTATACTTCCGAAACGCGTCCTTCTCCCTAGAAGACAACTGCATCTACGCTACTTGGAACGGAATCCCTGTCTCAAGCCCCGACGGACGATTTCCTTGGACAAACCTAAACACTCAAAGAACCCTTCGATTAAAAGACTTTGAAGAGTTCTACCCCCATATCGAAAAAGTCCGCAACCTCAACTGGATAGTCCTTAGAGGTACTTTCAAGAATAGAAAGGTCTCTTGGAACTTTGTTCGAGGTACCTGGGTATACAACAACAACCGAGAAGTTCGGTTTTCCGACTCTGAAGAGCCATCAGAAAGCGAAGAGCTTTCACCTACCCCGACCGACAGTAACGCCCCTGAATCTGAAAGCGAACAAGCAGAAGTTTCGCAAATCCTAGAGGAAACAACCCAAGTACTTACTGGTCTCCTATCCCGAGTAACTTCACGACCAGCCTCCCCCTGAGTTTCCCCCCGAGTGGCACCAGGATCCCCTGGACCAAGTCGACTAAGAATAGCGACTACTTCCATCCGTTCCCCCCCGAGACTACCTTCCCCACCCCTAACACATAGGGCTACGGTTCCCCCGCGAACACCTTCCCCTTCAAGACCCTTCCAAGTAACCATGGCTGCAAACCCCCCTGCAAAAATCCTTGGTGCAGCACCTGAACCCTTCGATGGAAAGCCCGATAAAGCAGAGGCTTTCTGGAATAACCTGGCCAACTACTTTCACCTCAACCAAACAATCTTCAACACAGATGATAAGAAAATATCCACGGCCCTGACCTACTTTAAGGCAGGGACTTCTGCGGGTGAGTGGGCCCAAGATAGGCAAAAGACAGCCTTAAACCCGACACCAGCTGGAGCAGCAGTAACCTTTGGAACGTGGGCGCAATTTAAAACAGACTTTGACAAGCACTTTATCCCCGCGCATACGGCTATGGAAGCCACCAACCTGATGTACACCCTAAAGATGGGTAACCGACCTTTCAATGAATGGTACCAAGAGTGGTCCACCCAAGCCAAAAGAAGTGGCGCAAACGAGGCAACCCAGATGTTTGCTTTTCGACAAGCAATTCCAACAGCTCTACATGTAAAGCTTATGAGTATATCCCCCCTTCCGACAACCCTTGCCGATCTAGTAGACAAAGCTAGAGAATTTGATCGCATATGGCGAGTCTACGCAAATGGAATCATTGCCTCCTCAAGACCCCCTCTGAGAAACACTGGTGGAAGACCTGCCTCCGGACGAGCTGTCCTGACTGAAGATGATAGCGTTAATGTCAATGCTTCTTCATCCCGACCCGAGAAATCCCCAAGAGGAAAGCTTACCAAAGAAGAACAAGACTATCGGTTCAAAAACAAGCTTTGCCTATACTGTGGCAAGCCAGGCCACATCCTCAAGGAATGTATACTAAAGACACAAGCAATGAAAGCCAAAGGTGGCCGTTCCAACAATGTTAGAGCGCGAGGCGCTTTTGTTGAAGATCCAGATGTGGAGGAAGCACCCCACGATCATCTGGCTCAGATTGGAGCATTGTATCGAGAGATACTGCCGTACTCCCCGGACACGCGTCCAAGGAGTGCCCCTATTAAAGAGGATTTTTAGGGACTTCCCCTGTAGCATTGGCAGGAGGAAGAAGGATAGCCAGCTGCACTGTACGTGGCTTTTCACTACTAGAAACGCTTGGAGCCGAGCATGTGCCTGTAGAGACGATACGGAACAGGCGAGCGCCTTCTATCGTACTCAAGGTGACACTAGTAGGAAAAAGGTCTGGCAGAGAAATCAATGCCCGTGCCCTGTTGGACAGTGGTGCGGAGGGCATCATAGTAGATGATGGGTTCGCACGAGCGAACGGACTAACGTTGAGAACGTTGATTAACCCCCTTCCAGTTAGAAATGTGGACGGGACCCCCAACAAGATGGGTTCGGTTAAACACACTACGATCCAGAAAATGAGGATCAGAACAGCAGAAGATGCTTACCACGACGAGACGTTAGAGTTATACGTCACCACCCTAGGAGAGCATGATATAATCCTTGGAACGGATTGGCTCTGAGCACACAACCCTGAGATTGACTGGGAAAAGCCCCAGCTCATCTTTTCAAGATGCCCCAAGACGTGCACCCTATCAGCAAAGACAGTTGTTCTTTCTTCCAAAGTACCCCAGACACGAAACACCACAATCAACATTCTAGAGCTAGAACCTGACAAACAAGTGTTCAATTCCGAGCAACCTGCGGAGGTTTTTAACCCGACCACTAAAGAAGTGGACCCTGATGAACAAACAATCACTCAAAAAGCCTTTGAACCCTGGCTGTGGAGTCACAGTTTCCTCAAATATGACCACCTAGCGATCCGAAGCAAGATCACTACAAGCACCAAGATAGCGGCAAGAACAGCCCCTAAACCCTCCATCGATCACATTCCAAGTCAATTCCAGTGCTACACCCAAGTCTTCAGTGAAGAGGCCTCCCATCGCCTGCCTACACACAAACCCTGGGATCATGTGTAACGTCTACCACGGACGCTGGTCTGACTTAGATGCTGTTGTGACGTGGGTTCCCTCGGGGGTGAAATCTATGGTTGTCCGAGTGCTCGGGGAAGACTGCGGGATGAGGCCAATACGTGCCTGTAGAATCTCGGTAGGTGTATAACGTCTCTTGGATGGGGATGTTTGGTGGCGGACAGGGGACTTTGCGAATGTACTCCCACTCGAGGTTGTCGACGATGTAATAACAGTGAGTAGGCCGAGCGGTACGGGAGTTGAGATATTCGAAGACGAGGTGACACGTGGTGCCGGGTGGATAAGTCACGGTCGGCTGATCTACCATTCACAGAGGAAGATGGAGATGAGGTCACGGGAATCCCTTCTTGGTCACCGAGGGATATGCCGGAGCTAGTTCACTTAGGGACACCGCGAGTCCCTAGTACCGAAGACATGTCGAGGATGTGGTATTTAGAAGAAGACCAAGATGGGGATCCTGGTCCGTACTACTACGAGCTTATATACAAGTAAGGAAGCTAGTTCCAGCTCCGCTCGAACTTGTAAGTAACCAATAGCGTAAGTAGCGTATTCTAATAATAGAATGCGCAGCCGTTATCGTAACTCAGAACACGTACAACAATAAGAGACATCAGTCAGCAGGCCTAATCACAATCACGTACAACAATAGCGAGTATCAGTCATCCAAACACGAGGCAACATGATCCGAAGTCCATGACACATTACTCTTGACATACCGAGTCATCGCGAATACGTCAGAGTCCATAACCGGGCTGGGCACTTCGAGGCGAAACGTAACATCACCCCCTTTTCAGTGTCAAGCCCCAGCTTGACCGCGCATGATCGCGAGTGGGTTGGTGCCTACCTCCCTTAGAGCTCGGATACGAGCTATCTCCTCGGCGTCCTGCGTCGCCTTCGGTCCTCGATGAAGCGAGGCCCGTACGTTCTCGATGCGGTCGATCGCGTGAGCTCGCTGGAGTCGGGTGACACACCTGTTGCGTTCTATCTCGATCCTCTCCAACTTCATCTGCTCGGTGGCCAGCCGGTGTTGCTGGGCGCGCCATCCTAGCGTCATGCAGCGATAGCGATGTATCTCCGCTATGAGAGTCGCGTCCTTCATATGAAGGAGGGCTTGGTCGACCGAGTCTACTAATCCCACGTCGGAGAGCAGGAACGTGAGATCGTCGTCGGTGTAAGTGGGGGAAGAGGACTGTTCGTCGTAGTAGGGGACGGCGTGGACGGGTTTGCCGTATTGCTGGTTGCACCCATTGCGGAAGGCCAACACGAAGGGGTCGGCGATGAGGATGAGTTGAGTAAAACGGGCTGGCCAAAGACGTTCTTGAGCGTCTCGTATCTGAAAAGGGATGTAATGGACTCCCCTGTTGTATTGGTACCCCCTGGGTGGGGGTGTCTCCGGCCAACCCGTGGTCTCCTGCATAAGTTCCTCCGCTTGATCTTCGCAAACCGGGGGTTGATGTGCCGCCGGTAGTGTGATAGCCTCCCCGGTGGGTCCGCATAGCGGGGGGGTTTCCGAGTGTGTCGTGGTGAGATGGGTGGCGTAACGTAGATACTGATGTGCTTCGAGGCGTTCGGCTGGGTCGTATGGATCCCCACCTTCGTCGGGCCCCGGCGGGGATGCTGGTCGACTGGATACATACCCCTGTTCGTCGCCCGCTGGAGTAGGCGCTCTGGTTGGGACGTAGTGGTCTCCGAGGTAGTTGGGCTGATTGCTCTCGGAATAAACAGTGGGGGTCGGCGAAGGAATTGGGGATGTCCCGGGGGAAGGAGGACGACTTCCTCGTTGGTGAAGGGCGAGGGTAGACGACAGGGGTGACGATGGTGTGGATGGTACTCGGTAAGGTGTGGATAGTTCGTCGTTGATGACATATCGGAAGTTCACTGGGGAAGAGGGCCTCATGAGTGGGGAGTGAAGTGAAGGAAGGGGATGGAGACGTCTCTCGAGATTTTTCTGCCCTTATATGCGTTGCTCTGGCGGGATTGGAATTTTTAAACTCCCTTATTGCGTCGTCGGCAAATACGTCATCCTTATCGACCCATTGGTTGTCCGAGTCCGGGTATCCCTTCCATTTGACCAAATACTGCAACTTGCGACTTCTGCCGAACCGCCGAGAGTCTAGAATCTTCTCGACTTCGTATTCTTCTTCCCCGCCGACTAGATCCGGTGGTGGGCGTTGATAGTTGGGTCCGTGCGTGGGTGTTTCACGGTAGGGTGTCAGAAGGTCCACATGGAACACTGGATGGATCTGCCACTGTGTGGGAAGTTCTAGGCGGTAGTTGACTGCGGACATCACCTGAACGATCCTAAATGGGCCGTGGCGTCTTGCCGCGAGTTTCGCCGTTGGTTGGTGAGTGCGTAAGTGATGTCCCTCTAACCACACTTGGTCTCCCATTTGGAACTTGGGCGTATCTTTGGCCTTGATCCACCCTTGCTGCGCTTTGATCATCAGTGACTGCGCGCGCTGTCGGAGTTCTTTGAACTGTTTGACCCTGAGCGCCACTTGCGGAATTGGTGATGGCCTATCAGTCCAATCGGCGCGTGGATTGTATCCCATGAGGAGCTGGAACGGAGATTCTTTAGTGGTTTCACTGGGCCAATTGTTATGCGTAAACTCAGCCATGGGGAGGTAGTGGATCCAGTCATCCTGTCGTTCGTTGACCCAAAATCGCAGATATTGTTCTAACCACTGGTTAGTGCGTTCTGATTGCCTGTCGGTGCGCGGGTGGTATGCCGTGGAGATGTTCTGTTCGATGCCCAGGATGTTGCATAATTCTCGAGTAAACTTGGATGCGAATTGCGGGTCTCGGTCGAACGCGGCTGTTCCTTCTGCCGATATTTCTTCTTGGCATGGAATAAAAAGGGACATCTTTGTACAGTCGTGGTCCGTTATCGTGAGGATTGTATCACAACCCTGTGCTTCAGGAAGTTTAGTGATGAAATCAAGCGCGATGGTTTCAAATGGCATAGCTTCGGGTTTTGGGAATATTGGGCGTAGTGGCGCTTTGATGGCCCTGGTATTGACCTTAATCCTTTGACAGTCGGCGCATCCTTTGACGTAGTCCGTGACTTCGTTCCTCAGGCCTGGCCACCAGTAATATCGTTCCACGAGTTTAATGGTCTGGTTGATCCCTGGGTGTCCATATACTGGAGGGTCGTGATGGTTCTTGATGAGTTCTCGCTTCTCAAGGAGTCCTCCTGTGACTACTCGTCTTCCGTCTTTGTACCAGGTGCCTTTGATTCTTTTTAGTCCGTGTGGGTCTATCCAGGGGCGGAGTCTGTCGTTGTCTTGGGCGTATACCGGATTTGTTTTCTCCATCTCTTGTACCGATATGGTGGCGTTGATTCGGAGAGGGTCTTCCGTCGTATCTATCGCTGCGGCCCTGACGAAAATGTCATCGGGTAGTACCGTGACTTGGTCGTTATCTCCTTCCCCTTGGTCGTAGTCTGGGCGTCTAGATAGGGCATCGGCTTGTCCGTTTGCCGTTCCCTTGATATGGTGAATCTCGATGTCATACTCAGAGAGTTCTAGTACTTCCCGTGCTACTCGGCGACTTATTTTTTGTGGGGAGCGCCAATACTGGAGGTTCATGTGGTCCGAGAATACTTTGATCTTATGCGGGGATCCTGCCAGGTAGTGGTGCCAGTTTCGAAGTGCTTTGACAATTGCTAGGAGTTCGAGGTCGTAGATGTCGTAATTTCGTTCGGCTGTACTGAGAGTGTTTGAGTAGTAGGTGATCGGGTGTCTTTTGCCGTCTTCTTTGCGTTGGAGCAGTACTGCTCCTATTGCAAATCCTGAGGCGTCTACCTCGAGTTCGAATTGATCTTCTAGTTTGGCATGCGCGAGGACTGGTTCTTCCGTGACGAGCTTCTTGATTTTGTCGAACGCTTCCTGTTCTGTTGTTGTCCATGTCCATTCCGTGTCTTTTCGCGTGAGTTTGTTGAGGGGACGAGTGTATGTGGCAAAATTTCGAATGAAAGCGCGGTAGAAGTTGCAGAAGCCTAGGAACGATCGCACCTGTTTGACATTTTTGGGGTTTGGCCAGTCTTTGATGCCGGAAATTTTGACAGGGTCCATGCGTGTCACCCCCTTTTCAATGATTACCCCCAGGTAATCGATGCTTGGTGCGTGGAAGATGCATTTTTCCGGTTTGAGGAATAGGTCGTTTTCTTCTAATAGGTCCAAGATATCGTGTACCGCTTCGATGTGTGCTTGTTCCGTGGATTGGGTTGCTATGCCTATGTCGTCCATGTATACTCTGATGATCGTACGCTTTGTTTCGTGGTACGCGATGAGGTCTTTGCAGATCTCGTTCATCATGGTTTGGAAGGTTGCCGGAGAGTTGGTTAGCCCGAAGAACATTACCGTTGGTTCGAAAAGTCCATATTTTGTCTTGAACGCAGCTTTTTCTTGGTCTCCCTCTTTGATCCTTACGTTGTTGTAGCCCCAGCGAATGTCCAGTTTGGTGAATATGAACGCTCCGCTTAGGTCTGCGATAAGTTCCGGGATAAGCGGGAGAGGGTATTGGTTGCGTATAGTCCAATTGTTAATGTTCCGGTAGTCCTGTACGGGGCGTAGCTTCCTGTCCTTCTTTTTGATGAAGAAAAAGGATGATGCGTACGGGGACTTAGAGGGTCTGATATATCCTTTGGCTAATTGTTCGTCGATCCATTCCTTGAGCGCTTTGTCTTCCGTTTGACTCATTGGGTAGATCTTGCAGTCGATCGTGTCTGGTGCGTTTGGTTTGAAGTCAATTGCGTGATCCCAGGGTTTCGACAGCGGGAAGCGATTGGACTCTTCCTCGTTAAAGATTTTGACGTGTCATTGGTATTCTTCCGGGATCGCTTTCCTTTCCGTGTATTGTTTGGCTTCTATAGCCATTTCGGTCGACATTGTTGCGCGTAAACAAGTATCTTCGAGATCGCACTCGCGTCGTAGTTGCTCTTCGATTTTCTGCTTGTTGGGGAGTAGCAGCTTTTCGAGTACGAGTCGTGCTATGACCGGATCTATTTGTGGTTTTGTAGGGTTGATGGTTCGGAGGACAACTGGATACTCAGCTTCGTTAAGTGTAGCCGTCGCCCATTGGATGTCGGGTTGGAAGGTCGCCAACCATGGGTATCCCAATATTATGTCTTCTCCTCCTACGTCAGTTACCAGGAATCGCATTTCTTTGATGATTCCCTTAGTTTGTACTTCCAGATCCACGCAATGGGTAATTTTGCCCCCTTTGTTGTGCGTGCCGTCAATGTTCCAGATCTTTCGATGACGGTCTAACTCCTTGAGTCCTAGCCTCATTCTCTTGACGAAGTCCGGATGTATGAAGTTGTTAGTGGCTCCGGAGTCCACTAGTGCTCGTTTGTCAGCCATGGCGTAACTTGCGCGCAATGAAACTGGAACATGCATAGATTGATAGCGCGTTATGAACACAGAATTACACCATAATGCCCTCACCCAGGCCATCAGGTTTAGGCGCTTTGAAAATCCTCTCGCCCCAATAGGTCCCGAACTACCAGGTCCCTAGCTTCGTCGTCAAGGTTTCGAACTCCGTTTATCCAACTGGTCGCCCATTCTTGTGGCGTATCAGTGGTGGCGCGGGCGCCGCGGCTGCTGCCGCCGTCATCTTCAAATTGGATCAGAGGTTCGTCTTGAACGCTCTGGACTTCTTCGATAAACGCTCCCCTTCCTTGACGGGGTTGCCAGTTCGTGTTGGTGCGTGGTTTGCGGGGTTGGCGGCAGTCACGGGACATGTGTCCGAGCTTTCCACAGTTGTAACAGTCGACGTTCCTTTTGTCTGTGACCCCTTTTCCCTGAGGGCGTCCTCCTTGCGACGTGTATGGAGGTCGAGTATAATCGATCTCTTCGGAACCTGCGAGGCGGGCTCTGACTCTTCCCGGGGTGGTGTCCATGGCGTCGGGATGGCCTCTGAACGCCTGCCATCCTTGGCGGGGCTGTTGGGGGCGATTTGGAGCGTTGAAAGTTCTGAGAGAAGTGTTGCCCGGCTTACCGGGTCCCGGGGGTTTACGTCCCCCCAAACGCATTTGTAAGTGCATCCACTTGCGCTGTTGCTCAAGCGCGGCGGTTTTCCATTGGGCGTACGTGTTTGGATTGTGGAAGTTGTATGCGTTCTTATAGAGTTCCACCGGAAGTCCGCTGGTGAACTTGTCGAGGACCAGAGAGTCATCGAAGCGATATCCCGCTTCTCTGACCGCTTTTTCGAATTTGGCGATGTAGGAGTTGATATCTTGTCCTTCCATTCGGAAGCCTTTCTGAAGTTCTTGTTGCGCTCTTTCCTTTTCGAGGGTGTCTGCGAACGTGTTGCGGAAGCCGAGTTCGATGGCTTCCCATATCCACTTGTCGTAGGGTCCATGTTTGGCTTTGTACGCCTTGACCCATTTGGTGGTAGAGAGGACCCATTCGTTGACGTGGTCCCCTTGAATGTAGGTGAGAAAGATTAGCGCTTTGCGATAGGGGAGAGTGAACGCAGGGTTGTCATAGTTGGTTTCTACGAACAGTTCCCATTGAGTAAGGAACTGTTGAACTTTCGTGCGGTCTCCGGTGAACACCAGGGGTTCTTTGCCCATGAATTTCTCGGGCTTGGTCCCGCTTGACACGTTTGGTCCAGTGAAGAGGGGTCCTCCTGGGTCTCCTCCTCCGTCGTCTCCGCCTCCATCTCCGTGTCCTCCGGGCGGGGGTCCCCCGCCACGATTAATACGCGTAGGTTCCTGGAACGTGGTTGGTTGTTCGGTGATTGTGGTGGTCATGTCTGTAGGGATGGACTCAGCTAGTAGTTCCAGTTGCGCTTCTTCTTCTTCTGTTTGTGCTTCGAGAATGCGGATTTCTTCAGGGTTGCTTCCCAAAGATGGGGAAGGTGCGGGTGTCTTGGGAGTAGGGGAGCGGACCGGTTCTTCCTCTTGTCTGTCGATAGGTCCCCACTGATCTCTAGTAGTTGTTTCGCTTTGACGAATGTCGAGGTGGAGGCCTGATCCTGCGGGTCTAACGACTTGTAACTTGCCGTGGAGTTCGTCCCACCTGATTTCTGTCCAACAAGTGTGATCGAAGTTGAATTCTACTGGGATGAGTCCGGTTTTGCCGTCCTTGTATGTGTAAAGAACTACGTAGCCTGGGTCTCCTTGTTCTGTTTGCCAAAATGCTCCCTTGAGGTATTGCTTAGGGACGTTGCGTTCCCCTCTTCTGTCGATGTGATACGGTCTGAATGGGATCCAGAGATCGTGGGTTGTTACTGCAGAAGCCACGTTGAAGGATCTTGGTCTTAATGTAACGTCTACCACGGACGCTGGTCTGACTTAGATGCTGTTGTGACGTGGGTTCCCTCGGGGGTGAAATCTATGGTTGTCCGAGTGCTCGGGGAAGACTGCGGGATGAGGCCAATACGTGCCTGTAGAATCTCGGTAGGTGTATAACGTCTCTTGGATGGGGACGTTCGGTGGCGGACAGGGGACTTTGCGAATGTACTCCCACTCGAGGTTGTCGACGATGTAATAACAGTGAGTAGGCCGAGCGGTACGGGAGTTGAGATATTCGAAGACGAGGTGACACGTGGTGCTGGGTGGATAAGTCACGGTCGGCTGATCTACCATTCACAGAGGAAGATGGAGATGAGGTCACGGGAATCCCTTCTTGGTCACCGAGGGATATGCCGGAGCTAGTTCACTTAGGGACACCGCGAGTCCCTAGTACCGAAGACAAGTCGAGGATGTGGTATTTAGAAGAAGACCAAGATGGGGATCCTGGTCCGTACTACTACGAGCTTATATACAAGTAAGGAAGCTAGTTCCAGCTCCGCTCGAACTTGTAAGTAACCAATAGCGTAAGTAGCGTATTCTAATAATAGAATGCGCAGCCGTTATCGTAACTCAGAACACGTACAACAATAAGAGACATCAGTCAGCAGGCCTAATCACAATCACGTACAACAATAGCGAGTATCAGTCATCCAAACACGAGGCAACATGATCCGAAGTCCATGACACATTACTCTTGACATACCGAGTCATCGCGAATACGTCAGAGTCCATAACCGGGCCGGGCACTTCGAGGCGAAACGTAACATCATGCGATTGATCTAAAACCTGGAGCAACAATGAAGAACTGCTCAATCTACCGCCTAACACCCAAAGAGGTGGATGCACTCAAAGAATATATATCTGAACACCTGCGGAAAGGATATATCCGCCCTTCCAAGTCTCCCATGGCCAGCCCCTTCTTCTTTGTTGACAAAAAAGATGGAAAACTCTGACCAGTTCAAGATTACCAAGCTCTAAACGATATCACTATCAAGAATGTGGCACCTCTCCCCCTAATCCCTGAACTAATCGACAAACTCCACAGTGCACATTATTTTACCAAGCTAGACATCTGAAGGGGATACAACAACATCCGAATTCGTGAGGGTGATGAATACAAAGCGGCCTTTAAAACATCCCTAGGCCTTTTCGAGCCAACCGTAATGACATTCGGTCTCTGCAACGCACCAGCAACATTCCAAATGTTCATGAACCAAGTTTTCGAGTCCCTAATTGATGGTGGACACGTAGTAGTCTACCTCGACGACATCCTCATCTTCACGGAAGATACGACGACCCTTTCCGAGCTCACCCATGAGGTACTCCAGCGTTTGGAGCAACATGACCTCTATCTGAAACCTGAAAAATGCGTGTTTGCACAAACATCTGTTGAATACCTTGGAATCGTCATTTCCAATGGTCAAGTCTCCATGGACCCAGCAAAAGTTGCTGGCATCACCGATTGGCCTACTCCAAAAACAGTCAAACAAGTCCAAGCGTTTTTGGGCTTCTGCAACTTCTACCGACGGTTTATCAAGGACTATTCTACTGTGGCACGCCCCCTGTTTAACCTAACCAAGAAAGACGTCCTTTTTTCTTGGGATACCATGGCGGAAAGCGCTTTCTGCACCCTGATCAAAGCCTTCACCTCTGCCCCAGTCCTAGCCCTCCCAGACCATTCCAAACCTTTCCGCCTCATCACCGATGCAAGTGATTTTGCTACTGGGGCTATCTTGGAACAACCTGATGCCTTAAATTGTTGGCATCCGATTGCCTACCTGTCAAAATCTCTCCTCCCAGCCGAACGAAACTATGAGATCTGTGACAAGGAACTCCTGGCTATCATCCATGCTTTCCACGCCTTCCGACACTACCTCGAGGGACGTAGTGATACTACTGAAGTATGGTCCGACCACGGCAACCTGGTCTACTTCACGACAAAGCAGAAACTCTCCCGATGACAGGCCCATTGGGCCCTGTTTTTATCCCGGTTCCAGTTCATCATCATCCACAAGCCAGGCACCCAGAACAAGTCTGATGCACTGTCCAGGCGTCCAGACCATAAAAAGGGGATAGCAGATGAAGATGAAAAGCAAGTGCTCCTGGATACAAAATTTTTCCAAGTCAATGCAGTACAACGAGCAGCCATCACGGTGCTAGGAGATACCACCTTACAACAACGCATCCGAGACACGCAGACATACGACAAAGAAGTTAGTATGGCGTTAGAAACCCTCTTGAAGAATGGCCCCTGATCACTCACCAAAGGATTAGAAGAGTGGAACCTAGAAGATGGAATCATCTTATTCCGAGGACAAGTGTACGTTCCTCCAGACAACAACCTACAACAAGATATCGTACGAAAATACCACAAACACATCGCTATAGGACACCCAGGATGATGGAAAACCTATGAGCTGGTATCCCGGGAATTCTGGTGGCCAGGAATGTCTACATTTGTCAAAAGCTTTGTAGATGGATGTGCCACATGCCAATCAACCAAAATCCAACCTCGAACTCAAGTACCCCTGAAGCCCAACCCGATTCCTACAGAGGTGTGGGAAATAATCACGATGGACTTCATCACCGACCTCCCTGAATCCCTCAGTTATGACTCACTATTTGTGGTCGTAGACCGACTAAGCAAGGCTACTATCATCACCCCTTGTAACAAGACCATCACAGCCAATGAAACAGCCAAGCTATACCGGGAAAATGTCTGGAGAAGAACCGGACTACCCCACCAAGTCATTTCCGACAGAGGCCCCCAATTTGCATCAAAAGTAATGCAAGAAGTATGGAGTAAACTTGGAGTCAAGTCCACCATGTCCACTGCCTTCCATCCACAGACAGATGGAGAAACCGAGCGAGTCAACCAAGAGCTCGAACAATACCTCTGAGTCTTTTGCAACTTCCAACAAGACAATTGGGCAGAGTTAATCCCATTTATGGAATTTGCGCACAATGTTCGGCAACATAGTGCAACAAGAAAGTCACCCTTTGAAGTATGGTATGGGTACAAACCCAAGTTCATTCCCCCCATCCACTTCAACACCAAGATCCCTGCAGCCAAAGATAGGCTGAACACCCTGAACCAAATCCGATCTGAAGTCTCTGCAGCGTTAAAAGTAGTGGCCAAGGTTATGAGAAATTCCAAGTCACAAGTTCCATCCCAAGAATTCAAGCCTGGAGATCTAGTCTGGTTGGAAGGAACCAATATCCATACCACACACCCAAAGGCCAAGCTTGCCCCACATCGCCATGGTCCCTTCAAAGTTCTATCTGCCTGGGGAATTAATTGTAAACTCCAACTCCCCAAGACATGGCATATCCATCCAGTCTTCCACAATTCCCTAATCTCTGCGTACCAAGAGAATGACACCCACGGACCAAACTTCACCCAACCCCCTCCAGAAATCATCCAAGGAGAAGATGACCACTATGAAGTTAAAGCAGTCCTGCAATCTAGAGTATCACCCAATAAAAAAGGGATACTCTACCTGATCAAGTGGAAGGGATATCCTGATTCTGAAAATTCCTGGCTCCCCTCATCACAAATGACCCACTCCCGAGAACTTGTACAGAAGTTCCACCAGAACCACCCCCGAGCCCCTAAACCAAAGACCATCAGTGCTGTCAGTGCAGCACAACGTTAAAAAGGGGATACTGTCACGAACCTATAAACTCAGGTCGTGACTCGGGCATCTAAGACCGGTCCGTGTCGGCCTGGTCTTAGGTAATCACCTTCCTAAAGGGGAAATCCGAAGTCGGAGTTCCAATTTTGTACTCCGACGATCACGTGATTGATCACGTGATTACCCTCTGTTTATCAAACCACGTGTCCGGCACACGTGCCTGGAATCACCTGATGATCTGGAGTTAAAGATCATACCACTTCTTGGATTTATCCGATTGGACTGCAGAGCAGTCACACCTTTATGGCGACATATTGCATCATCGACTGCGGAGCAGTTGTACCACTCCTATGAATTATCTGATTGGACACTATTCTTAGATGTCTCTCGAATGTTCCATTGCGCAGTATTCCGCAGCACCCGTCAGGCGGCCCTAAGCCTGCCCTAAACCTACGCACAGACCATGTCCTTAAGTATATAAGCTAGCGCAATACAACGGACAGTCCCTCAGACTGTCCACTTGTGACATCCTCCACTTGCCTCCTTCCCTGTCTAAGTGCCCCTTCAGTTGCCGGACGTTACCCCACCAACAAGTGCCACTATCCCTTAGCTGTGTGCTAAGTACTGTCAAGTGAGCCAAGTGCCTCCCCTTCGCGACTCCGCCCTCGCCTCCTTCGTCTTCAACCCCCGGTTTTCTGCCTCCGTCGTGATTCCCTGTCGAGTGACAGTGAGTCATCACAGCGCCTCAACACAGTCCCACTCACGACGCCCAAAGTCGATAGGCTTCGTAATGCTCTCTGCGACAGTGAGGTGTCCTCACCTCGACCTCTCCCAGTCAGAGTGGAGCAGTGGACCGAGGAAGAACCCATTGCCGGCAACATTGCGGTGGCAAGAATGGAAGAGGGAGGAGAAGTGGAGGCAGGTAGCGGAGGACTGGAAGCGGGAGCAGCTTCAGAGGGTGACTGAACGGTGGTCAGAGATGATGAGGCGGCGGAAGGACAGAGCGGTAGAATGGATGAGACGGTACTGGAGCAAACGACAGGAAGTCTCCATGACTACTACCCAGCTGAGCACCTGCTCATCGTCACTGCCACCGACACTGACCATCCCTCTGAGAACCCCTATGCCTGCGACACCTTAGGCCGACCCTTGTATCGTGGAGGCGTACGTGCTGACGCACCCCCGCTATTCCCCACACTTCAACTCCATCATCGCACCCTGGGGCCCCCACCCCACGGGTACAAGTACAACCAGGGGGAGGACTTCATCCACTACCCTATCACTGATGGTCAAGGCCGGACGCGTCAGGCCTCCTACATCCAGGTCATCATGAACTCCGATCCCCTCGTCCTGGGACTCGTCGAAGACAGCAAGAAGGTATACTTGCAGCCACTGTACGCGGAACTGCAAGTACGAGCCATGGGTAAGCCTCACTACCCTCAAGAGGACCTCATTCTCTTTGCAGGCGGCTATCACGACCACCCCTGCTTCGACTGCGCTCTTAACGAGCTGCACGATGTAAGTCTCAAGGCGGAGGTGCATCGGTACCGGGCGTACGCGTACGAGGCTGAGCAAATGGAGCAACGGCTCCACCAACTCACCGCCGCGTTGGGAGGAGTCAAAGGGGAACTCATGCGTAGTAAGTTCCACCTTGAGATGGCTAACGCCTTGGACCACATTGAGGAGATGCAGTTGGGATGGATGGGAGGTTCCGGACTTCATAGGTGGCGTGGGCGCCGCGGCTGAAAAGGGGGTGATGTCACGGTACGAGCAATTTGGACTCAGGATTACAGTACGAAGGAAGTGGACACTTACTATACAGTTATGACTACAGTAGTAAGTAGGAATTAGTCATGGACTTACCATCAGTCAGCACACATCATACTAGCATGTGATTGTTAGTATGACTCATTACTAGTACAGTGGTAGTAGGGTTCGAGCTACTTACGCTATAGGATATCAGACTCATAGGGGAGCTTTAAAGCTGCCCCTCTATATGTATAAATAGTGGATTGTGAAGACCAAGACAAGCCATCTTGGTCTTCTTCAGAATACCACTCGTCTACTCTCGTTTCTTTGAGCCTTCATGCTTTGCCTTCTAATCCCCTTGACCTTCGAGTCTAAGGCCGTTGTCATTTTACATCATCAAGCCTTCGTTGCTTTGGTCTTTGCCCTCAAGTCTTTCTGGATTGCCTTGGTTGTATTCCAAGGGATACTAAGGACTTATGAACAATACTACAAGAACTGCTGAGTCGTGAAGGCCCCTCATCGAGTCCAAGTCAGACTAACGCCGTGGTAGTGTAACACGGTGCTGTTCGTGAGGAAGACTTGCTATTCTTTTGTGACTCCCGCCTCATCATTGTGGACGATGTTGACCTTAAATGGGGGGTGATTTCTTCCTTTCACGACATTCCCACCGCAGGACATGCAGGAATCACAAAGACATTAGATGCTGTCCAGAGACACTACTGGTGGCCCAAAATGAAATATGATGTCGCAGAATACATGAAGGGGTGCGCACTCTGCCAAGCAAATAAGAATATACCACGTAAAGTCAAGATACCGATTGCTCCGATCATGCATGAGCTGTCACCACTACCTTTCCAGATTATTGCAATGGACTTTATCACGAAGCTGCCAGAATCGGGAGGGTACAATACAATCTTGACCATTATGGATCAAGGCTGCACCAAGTGTAGCCTATTCATTCCCTGCAAGGAGACGATAGACACCTTTGGTGTCGCACAACTATATCTAGAACATGTCCTCCCACATTACGGGCTCCCGAAGAAAGTCATCTCCAACAGAGATCCCCGATTCACAGCGAAAGTATTCAGAGAAATAATGAAGAACTTACATGTCGATCAAAATATTAGTACCGCCTATCACCCACAGACTGATGGACAGTCGGAATGGACCAATCAATGCCTGGAACAGTACCTCTGTATCTTCAGGAATCATCGAGATGACTGGGCACAATGGCTCCCAATCGCGCAGTATACCTTGAACACATGGAAATCCAAAACAACAAAGCAGGCTCCGTTCGAACTCCTCTTTGGCTTCTTACCTACAGTACACCAACCATTGATAAAGGAAGGAGGTTCGGAAGTGGCAACATCCAGACTACAACGATTGGTAGAAGTCCGGAAAACGGCGTCCAAAGCCATGAAGAAGACTCAGGAATCTTGGATCATCACATCCGGTTACCAGGGATATCGAGTAGGACAAAAAGTCTGGCTGGAAGCCACAAATTTAAAGACTACTCATCCTACCACTAAACTGGCACCAAGACGTTACGGACCTTTCCTGGTCGCGAAAGAACTTTCTCCTGTCACCTATCAGCTCGCCCTACCATGGCAGTGGAAGATACACAACGTCTTTCACGCCTTGCTCCTCATGCCTTACCAGGAAACAGACATGCATGGGCAGAACTTCGAAGAACCTCCACCTGATATTATCGATGGGGAAGAAGAATGGGAAGTCGAAGAAATCAGGGGAGAACGACATTTTGGGCGTGTAAGGAAGCTGCAGTACCTAGTACACTGGAAGGGATATGCAGACACCTACGACAGTTGGGAATCAGCAGTGGACGTCCATGCCCCCAATCTTGTATGCGAATATAAGAACAGGAAAGCGAGCGAGCACCTCAACATCATCAATATGGATCCCTTTGGCTACGGTGCTCGTCATCCTCCCTCTCACTATCTCGTTCAGGACTGGGAATTGTCTGCACTAACCACAGACTACATTGAGCGACAGGTTGAAGCTTGGTCTTGGGTGGCTAATGACCACGATGCTCGTGCTGACACCCCGTGTACACGGGATGATTCGTTCAGGTATGCCACTTATCAAGAGCTGGATGGGTGTTGGCGACGTCACTCCAGAGCTAGAGCTAACCGTAGGGAACGTCTTCACCACGACAAATGCGAAGAACTTGCAGCAGAAAGGATCAGAGTTCACGGGATCTATCCCAATGACGTCCCGCCTCCAATCGCCACGCCAGGAGAGGAACTTGTCCCTTCCATGGTCATCAGTACCGTCTCCTCACTCCCCTCCGAATCGACTTATGTGATGCCCTCGACTATGGGAATTGCCGGGGGGACCGCGGACTTCCGTCCAGTATTTACCCCGGGGCCTGAACACCCAGGAGTCGGATGGTGTATCTCTCGACGTACGGAACCGTATGCCTTCAAAATTATGTTCGAAGATGGATCGTGGGGTCAGGCACCCTACATCTGATTCGTCATCAATCAGTGCAAACAGCCGGTTGCGCTGGGAATGGAGGGGAAGGACAAGCCTCAGTACTTCAAGACCCTCTTCGCCATCCCAATGCTGGCAAGGGCAGATGCAGGAGTGCCCTCTGGGCATTCGTTGGCCCTATTTGCCACTGAACATGTAGCCCGTAACGAGATCAATAGGGCTCTGGCACTGGTTGCAGATCCGGGTGCTGCGGCTGACGTTCATAGGTTCAGGCTGTTGATGAAGCGAAAGCAAGAGTTGTTCACGTGCATGAGAGATCTCAACATCATGTGGAACGACTGGTTAGCAGGAGCAGAAGAGGTGGACCAACGTCTGAGGGCATCTAACATTTCATCACGAATTTATCCCTTCCTACCGCATCCTCTACTGCGCGGGCTCAATATCTATCATATCGACGAGCCAGGGTCGAACGACTGATGCTTTAGGGCCCACCTCAATCATTTAGAGGGTCTTGCTCCCATTCCAATTCCACCCCGTCTGCGTGACGTCCCCCCTTCTCCCAGCTGGAATCCTCCATTATGCCATCCCAAGTTACACGCTGAAGAGCCCCGAGATGTCAGGTGCTTGTACTGTGACCAGGGACATTGGGCGCGACTATGCCCCTGACCTCACGTCTTGTGCGCGCACTTGGAGCACTGCCTCATCCCCGTTCATCACCCGGGATTTGGGGCGCCCTGTTCGACATGTGTTGTTATCTCGCCCCGTCCAGTCCCTTACAATTGCATCAATCCCAAGCGACTTCAAAACATATGACGTAGTACCCAAGAAGGCGAGACGCCTTTGGGCTAGTAAGGGGGCTGTGTCACGACCACGTGACACGTGATGTGGCTCAGAATAGGTTCGGGGGATTGACAAGCTTTGCCAGCAAAGAGTTTCATATGACATGTCCTTGAAATAGTATAGAAAACAGTCCTGGAAAACACCAGTCTGTAAGATATATAAGACATAGTCCTGCTTGTAGTTTTCCTTGTCTCAGTTTCATTAAATCCCAGCCAAGTTTGCTCTATCTCAGAGTAACAGCGCGTGCCCATTCATCTCTTGCATTTTCATTGCAGGATCTAACATTCCTGCTCATTATCATCGTCATCCCAAAACCCTCT
Source organism: Lactarius sp. MG121 (assembly GCA_003315925.1). Lineage (NCBI taxonomy): Eukaryota > Fungi > Basidiomycota > Agaricomycetes > Russulales > Russulaceae > Lactarius > Lactarius sp. MG121. The sequence continues at coordinate 1,586 of QFDY01000473.1, read as the reverse complement.
TTATTGTTGCTTCTATCTCCAACAATATCCTGTTGCTTCCAAATGTTCCAGCTGGAACGTAACATGCTATCTGGGTATCCAGCCACACTGTTTGCTCATCCACCCAATCATCCACCAGGTGTCCCCTCATGTATGAGAGGAAAGTCATGGCTCGCGAGTAGGGGATTCTAAGCTGATCAACGGTCGGGTTCATTCCTCGATAAATTCAAAAGGATCAAAGAAAGTTTCGGCTCTCCTCTCAATTTCCATTGAAGATGGGTGGTGGGTTGCCCCCCAGTTTTCCCCCTCCCGGTGCTGGTACTGCCCCAGGTGGGCCCATGGGGAGTGCACCTGCTCCTCCTGGAGTGCCGCCTCTGGGAGCTCCACCTCCAGGACCACCTCCGCTGCCACCAGGGGCACCACCGCCTGGTGGGCCTCCACCACTACCATGTATGCCTCCACTAGGTCCAGCAGCTGAGCCACTGCTTGACCCCGTCGCTGGCTGGGCGCTAGAGCTATGAGTTGCTCCGCTCGTCTGAGCAGCTGATCGACCTCCTGTAGCATATGGGTCTCCACTGCCTGAGCCAGAGGCTCCCATGGTAGTAAGGCTGGTGGTGACCTGAGTGTTGGTGGCCATCTCTGGCTGTATGGGGGTAAGTGTTATGATCTGACGCTTTGGACTTTCTCTGTGTGTGTGGCTTTTGTTATCCTGTTTCACTTTGCTCCATTTGTCTTTTATTTTGTTACCAAAGGGGGCTATCAATGTTAGCCACCCTAGACTCCGCTTCTACATCAGTGCCTTGACTTGTTTTGGCTCTTTACTTCTGTGTGGACTTGTGTTCATGTTGTTTGGAACCTCGTCTTAGTTAAAGCTGTACTTTACACTGTAGGAAGCCAGACTTGGCTTCATTTGCAATCTAGCAACCTTGCCTTCGCTCTTTGGTGTGACTCAGTCTTTCCCCTCTTCTTGTGCATCCCCTACCTCTGTCCCTAACCCAGACACCCTCGAAGTCTTTGCAGTTGAACTATATCAACGCGTCACACCTGTTAGACTCTGTGTACTCGCAAGACTGAGTATAGAGAAGTGTCAGACACTTTGGGCGAGGAGCCCTAACTACAGAGTAGTGGCACATATTGTGCCACACCCCAGACCACTTGTATTTCATAGCAATAAGACAATAGACATCTTTGCTTGATACTTGTGTGATATCAAACCCCTTGAACCCACGTCCCTGCTAGGACGTAACATAAGCCAAGTCTACAACCCCCGACACACCAGGGACACCACTACCTCACAGTAGGGTGAGCAACGATCCAAGAGGACGCATCAGCCAATGCCCAGAACAACCACAGAACCCCCAGAACAACAAACCAGGTGACGGATCCTCTCTGACACAAGAGGCCGCTTCAGCAACTCCCCACACAAAACAAAACCCAGAAACAGACCACAATCGTGGCTAGTATCAGTGTCACCCTCGAACCAGACAACAACTGGACCCCAGTCCAAACCAGAACCCAAGACGACCTCCCACACCACGTCAAAAGCAGCCAACTAGGAAAAGGAGCTCGCTGGACCATAGAACCAGACCGACCACCTTGCTACAAGT
>QFDY01000472.1:125720-147403 GCA_003315925.1 Lactarius sp. MG121 | reverse complement strand
CTATCGGGACATTCTTAAAATGCCAAGTGAACCCCAGGAGGAGTGGCATAATGCGTGCCAAGAAGAACTTGCTTCTCTTCGCAAACGCAAAGTCTATGATCTTGTTAACCCGCCAAAAGGCAGAAGGGTAATCAAGAATAGATGGGTATTTGACTTAAAGTCAGATGGCCATAAAAAAGCCAGGCTAGTTGCCAAAGGCTTTTCTCAGGTTGAAGGCATAGATTATGACGAAATATTCTCGCCAGTGGTACGGTTTGAGACTGTCCAGATGATGCTTGCGCTTACAGCGCTGAAGGATTGGCACATCTCTGGACTTGACGTCAAAACTGCCTTCCTGTATGGAGACCTTGACGAGAAACTCTACATGGAACAACCTGAAGGGTTTAAAGACCCTAGCCAACAAAATAAAGTCATGCACCTTAGAAAAGCTATTTACGGACTTAAACAAGCTGCACTCGCTTGGTGGAGAGCGCTTGATAAGTCTATGAGCACCCTTGGCTGCACACGACTTCAATCAGACTCAGGTCTGTTTGTGAATGAAGACAAAACAATCGTAGTTATTGTTTATGTCGATGACGTCCTCTTCCTTGGAAAAAGCAAAAAGGACATAGCATCCCTGAAGAGATGCTTCATGGAAATATGGGAATGCAGAGACCTTGGTGATACCAAAGAGTTCTTACGCATGCGCATACTACACTCTAAGGGTAGACTCCTACTAGATCAGCAGGACTACCTTCAGAAAGTGCTGCAGCGTTTTAATCTGATTAATGCCAAATCAGCACCTACTCCACTACCGGAAGGGTATCATCCATCCCCTAATAAGGGAACTGCAACCCCAGAACTCCGAGCGTCCTACCAACAAGTGATAGGATCTCTCCTATACATTATGATTGGTACGCGACCAGATATTGCCTATGCTGTTACAAAAATGGCACAGTTTGCTGCCAACCCATCTGAGGACCATTATAAGCGTGCACTTTACATATGCTGCTATTTACTTGGTACCTCAAACGATGCTTTAGTCTTTGATGGCAAAAGCGATGGTGGTATAATAGCATATGCAGATTCTGATTGGGCTTCTGACCCAGTCACCAGAAAGTCCACTACGGGCTACTTAGTAAAAATGGCAAATGGTGTATTCTGCTGGAATTCTAGAGCGCAGAAATCTATTGCGCTCTCGTCCACTGAAGCAGAGTACATGTCGCTGTGTGATACAAGCAGACAATTGGTCTGGATTCGCTCACTCTTTAGTGAGCTTGGAATAAACCTTGGACCGATTCCATTGTGTGGAGATAATCAAGGCTCCATATTTTTATCTTCTAATCCTGTTCAGGAAAAACGGATCAAACATATTGATCTACGTCACCATTACATTCGTGATGTGATCCGTGAAAAGAAGATAGAATTATTCTTCATTGAAGGAGCTGAGAACCCCACCGATCTTTTTACTAAGAATCTGGGTCACATTAAGTTCCTTAAATTCAGGGAACAACTAGGGCTAGAGTTTGGCAACTCGCCACCTGTGCACACCATGCCTGATGATGGTGACTCGTGAAGGAAGTTATAGAGAAGCTTGTCTGCTCTTCTGAGCATATGTTTCTCTACGTCCTCCGTGTCCATCGCTTCTTCTTTGTGAAGAACAGAACAGGACAGAATCACCGTTTTCTCTCCTAGACATGGTGCGATGTCGCTTCATTAGCAGACACCTGACTCTAAGCCTTATTGAACTCCGCAAGGTAGTTCACATGTCCTGTCCCTGATGGGGACATAGTAATGACACTCCAAGTTGGAAGATATCATTAATGATCATCATTCACAACTAATGAGACGTGTTAGAGACAGTTGTAGTCTCACCAACTCTTACGCAACCCTCACTTGATGCTCATCCCCAACGCTCATGAGGTTCTTGCTGTTTGCTTAGATGCGCTTTAATTAGCTGCACTAAGCAAGGGGGAGTGTTGGAACGTGATAAGTACATAAGGCCCTTATCTATAGCAGTTACAACATTACTGCCAGTATGCTTTCCTATTACGGTAGTTAGGATACGTACTATACTGGGCACAATTCGCCTCTGAGCGAAAAGAAGTCTCATGACTAAGTCGAAGTGGTAATTTACGTCAGGCGTATGTAAAAACGCGATATTGTGGACGCCTGTACTCATCACTTTTGCGCTTCCGGACATGGTGGGGCCATAGGGTATATAATGCCTCCTATGGGGAGGGAGGCGAATACAGATTCACTCTCTTTCTCACTTGTGCACCCTCTCCACTCTATAGTCGCTCAACCTACTCAAAGGTGAGGACACCATTCCTGATAGCTGCGTGCATTGCTGCGCTTCATGATGGGCATCATATCTTCATGAATCATGGCATGCCTCCAATTGATGGTGGGTTTGTATGTAGTGAGCCATGGGTATCCTAATATGAGGTCTTCATTTCCAATGTCTGTAACTAGGAAGTGCATTATCCTGCATTGTTGTTTAGTTTGTACTTCTAAATCTATGCAGTGAGTGATACTCCCTGCTCTGTTCTTGGTGTCATCTATGTTCCATATTTTGCAGGGTCTTTCCAAGGGTTGAAGTCCTAGACCCATGTGTTTTGCAAATGCAGGTCTTATGAAATTGTCAGTGGCTCCAGAGTCTACAAGCCCTTTGATGTTGGCCATTGCATAACTTGTGCAAATTGAGACTGGAATTCTAAGTGAACAGTAGCGAGTCATGATTATGGAGTTACAGCTGACTCCCCTCACCCAGGTTGATGGGTTTAGGTGTCCCAAAAACCCTCCTTCCCTCACATTTCCTGGAGAATGAGGTCTTTTACTTCATTGCTCTCTCCAGCAACTCCAGCCAGCCAATCATTGGCTCTTTGTTGAGGTGAAAGGGCTGTGTTAGATCCCCATGCTTGAATCAGTGGTTCTTCCTGCATGTAGTAGTCTGTCTCCACTGCTCTACCTGTTATTGGTCATCTGAGGGTGCATTGCTGACTACAGTCTCATGAGAAGTGGCCTGGTTGATTGCAGTTGTAGCAGATTACTGTCCTCATATCTTGGGATTGTCCTCCTCCTCTGCCAAATCCTCCTCTTTGTGGGCAGGGTGTGAATGGTTGGTTAGGATCTCCTACTTCTGCTACCTGTGCGTGCATCCTGTCTGCTGAGGTGTCCATGGCATTTGGGTCATAGTGGGGTGAAGGTGGTCCCCAGTTGGGTGGTGAGGGACTCCATTGTGGTTGCGCAGAGGACAGAGGATTATTGTTTTTAAAATTATTGAGTTGGGCCTTGATGTGAATATACTGCTTCTGCCTTTGAAGGGCACAGGTTTTCCACTCCTTGAACATCTGTGGTTTGTCAAGTTCATAGACTTTCGTGAATAGGTTCCTTGGTAGTCCTGCCGTAAACCAATCAATTGTTTGTCAGTTGTTGAGGTTGTAGTGAGCTTTGCAGGTTAGACATTCAAACTGTACTACATATGCATCAATATCCTCTCCAGTCATTTTAAGCCCCTTTTGTAGTTCTGCTTGGGCCTGTTCTTCTTCCAGTATGTTGGCAAATCATCTTGTGAATTCCTCAGCTATGTGGTTCCACAGCATCCTCAAGTATTGGCTGATCCCTTGATGTACTTCCTGGCTGAGCCACTCCAGCAGGGTTAGCGTCCATTCACTCTCTTTTATGTATCCTAGGAATAGAAGGGACCCATTCTGCATGATGGGGCCCAGTGTTACGTTTCATTCTGTGGACTGCCCAGCCTGGTTGTGAACTCTGATGTGTTCATGATGACCTGATGTGTCAGCAGTAATGTGTCATGGACTTCAGATCTTATGCCTCATGGTAGTGCTGACTGACGACTCCTATTGTTGTACGTGATGTGTCTTACTATGCTGACTGATGCCCTCTATTGTTGTACAAGTACAATATTACAATACAGATGACTGATCCCTAGGATCATTGTACTAGGGTTTGCTCTACTTACGCTATTGGTTACTTACATGTTCAAGTGGAGCTAGAACTGGCTCCCTTAGGTGTATTTAAGCTTGTAGCATTACAGGCCAGGATCCCCATCTTGGTCTTCTTCGAATACCACTACTCTCCACTTGTCTTCTGTACAAGGGCCCAGTGTCCCTTTGTGAACTAGCTCCAGCATATCCCTGAGACCAAGGGGATCTCTGTGACCTTCCTCCCCATTCCAACACCTTGTGGATGGTGGATAGCATGACCGAGACTTATCCAGCTGATACTTTGTGTCACCTCATATTTGAGTACCTCAACGCCTGCACCACACGCCCCTTCAAGTGCTTCTACATCCTTGACTCAGCTGAGTGGTGATTCATCTGAGGGATCCATACCCCTCCACCCAACATCCCTATAGGTTTCACCCTCTACATGTACTGAGACTCCACCAACACCTTCTGCAGGCATCCAGCCATCTTTCCAAACATCCCTGAGAACCACCGCTACTACCCACAAGGGAACCCACATTACTCAAGTGCCTAAGTCAGGCAAACGTCCGTGGTAGACATTACATTAAGACCAAGATCCTTCAACATCGCTTCCACCAAGATTATGACCAGAGACCTTTGGGTACCATTCCAACCGTACCATATCGATAGAAGAGGAGAATGCAATGTTCCAAAGAGATTCCTAGGAGCAGCCTTTTGGCAAACAGAAAAAGGGGACCCAGATTACATAGTCCCTTACACCCATCGCAACAACACCACCAGTTTAATCCCTGTAGAGTTCAACTTTGAAAACCTCTGTTGGACAGAGATCAAGTGGGACAAACTTTATGGAAAACTCCAAGTAGTATGACCTGCAACTGCCAGTCTAGGCCTCGATATCCTTCAAACCAATGCAACTACAAGAGATCAGTGGGGACTCATTGACAGAGAAATTGAAGAACCTGTTCAATCTCCCACACCCAAGATGCCAGCACCCTCCCCATCATTAGCAAGCAACCCTGAGGAAATTTGCATCCTCAAAACCCAAGAAGAACAACAACAACAACAGTTGGGACGATTAGCTGAGTTGATCCCCACCAACATGACCACTACCATCACTGAGCAACCCCTCACATTTGAAGAACCCATGTGCATCAGTCACGGTGGACCCCCCGGCAAGGACCTCCCACAAGTGGAGGAAGAGGAGGCAGAGGAGATGATGGTGGAGGACCCCTATTCATGGGACCAAATGTTTCCATCGGAAGTCACCCCGAGAAGTTTATGGGCAAGGAACCCCTTGTATTCATGGGAGATCGCACCAAAGTCCAGCAGTTCCTAACACAATGGGAGCTGTTTGTTGAGACAAACTTCAACAACCCGGCCTTTACACTCCCCTATTGCAAAGCACTTATATTCCTCACCTATATACAGGGAGAACGTGTCAACAAATGGGTCTTGTCAACCATGAAGTGGGTCAAAGGGTACAAGGCCAAGCACGGACCCTACGACGACTAGATCTGGCAAGCCGTCAAGCTCAGATTCAGGAACACCTTCACTGACACTCTGGAAAAGGAATGCGCCCAACAAGATCTCCAAAAGGGATTCTGTATGGAGGGGCAAGACATTGACACCTATGTGGCCAAATTTGAAAAGGCCATACACGAAGCTGGGTATCGCTTTGATGACTTGCTGGTACTCGATAAATTCACCAGTGGCCTTCCTGTAGAACTCTACAAGAATGCCTACAACTTCCACAGCCCCAACACTTACAGCCAATGGAAGGTGGCAGTACTCGAACAACAGTGAAAATGGATGCACCTCCAGATGCGTCTAGGAGGGTGAAAACCCCAAGGAGGGCCTGCCAAACAAGGGAATACATCCCTGTGGACCTTCAACGCACCAAGCCAACCCCAGCAGCCCAGGCAACAGGGATGGCAGTCATTCCACCACCACCCGGATGCCATGGACACCACACCAGGAAGAGTCCATGCCAGACTTGCGGGATCTGAAGAAATCAATTATATGCATCAGCCATACACCCCTCAGGGAGGAGGAGGACGCCCACAGGGGCAAGGAGTTATTAACACTAAGGACATCATCTGCTACAACTGTAGCAAACCGGGCCACTTCTCACGAAATTGTCTCCAGCCACGCCACCCACACAATAACCAGAACTGGCAGCCACGCCAAGGACACAGCACCTTTATAGAAGAAGTCCAGAGCATCAATGAAGAACTGCTCATACAATTTGATGATGACAATGGCAGTAGCTGAGGCACCCCTGCCACCACTGATACGTTGCAAAACCAGGCTACCAGTTGGATAAATGGAGTCCGATCCTTGGATGAAGAGGCAAAAGCGCTAGTGATGAGAGACCTGATGACTCAGGAGGATTTTCAAAGTGCCTGAACCCGACAGCCTGGGTGAGGGCATTACGCTGTAACTCTGTGTTCATAACATGCTATCAATCTATCCATGTTCCAGTTTCATTACACGCAAGTTATGCTATGGCTGACAAATGAGCATTGGTGGATTCTGGAGCCACCAACAATTTCATCCATCCAGATTTCACAAGAAGGATGAGGCTAGGCCTCAAGGTGTTATGTCCTAGCAGGGATGTGGGTTCAGGGAGTTTCAATATCACACAAGTACCAAGCAAAGATGTCTATTGTCTTATTGCTATGAAGTACAAGTGGTCTGGAGTGGGACACAGTGTGTACCACTACTCTGCAATTAGGGCTCCTTGCCCAAAGTGTCTAGCACTTCTCTATACTCAGTCTTGCAAGTACACAGAGTCTAACAGGTGTGATGCATTGATATAGTTCAACTGCAAAGACTTCAATGATGTCTGGGTTAGGGACAGAGGTAGGGGATGCACAAGTCAAGAGGAAAAATGAAGTCACACCAAAGGGAGCAAAGGCAAGGTTGCTAGATTGCAAATGAAGCCAAGTCTGGCTTCCTACAATGTAAAGTACAGCTTTAAATAGGGCGAGGTTCCAAACAACATGAACACAAGCCCACACAAAAGTAAAGAGCCAAAACAAGTCGAGGCACTGATGTAGAAGTGGAGTCTAGAGTGGCTAACATTGATAGCCCCTTTGGTAACAAATCAAAGGACAAATGGAGAGAAGTGAAATGGAATGACAAGAGGCTATACAGGGAAAGGAAGTCCGAAGCGTCAGGTCATAACATGAGCCCCTCTCTAAGTCAACTCTCCCTAGAGTGCTTCGAAGTCTACGGTTGTACACATCAGTGTCCATGTCATTGTAAGGTGTAGGGCTTTGAGGGGACTGGCAGCAATGGGTACAGAGGAAATTGAAGGGGCCATAAGTCCCACAGTGCCGACACATTTTGTACTTGGGGCACTTGATTTCTTCGTGAGCGTTGCTGGTTTGACACTTGCCACACCACTTGGTGCACTCTTCAGGGGCTGGCCAGAGGCACTGGACAGCGAAATGGTCCGTGCTTGAGCACCTCCAGCAGTACTTCTGTTTGTGAGGGCAGGCAAAGGAGAGGTGGTCTTCAGACTGGCATCTGAAGCAAAGCTTGATGGTGCCATTATTGTTTTTGCGCTTGCACCTCTTCTTTCTTTCTCCTGAGGGGGTAGGCCCTTCAGGTTCGTTGTGAAGCTGTGGCATGGTATGAAAGTGGAGGAGGCCTGGTGATGGGGTGAGATAGAGTGTGGGTGCTTGTGGGGGAGGAGGTGAAGGAGGGTGGAGGATGTTCCATCGGTCAGATATGTGGACTAGTGCTTTGTGCTCTTGTAGACGTCATCTGGCACTAGTTAGTTGCATGTCGATGTCTAGTAGGTGTCTCTTGAGGGGGGGCATTGTGTTGTACAGGTCATTCACCTGTCTCTGGATGGCCTCTTGGTTCCGCAAGAGTCTGTGGACTCAGTGGACCTCTGCAGTTAGTCGATCATTGTTCAGGTCCTCTAGCACTTCATCTACTTTGGCAGCTAGAGAGTGGCCTTCTTTGAAGTTCTCCATCTGTGCTGGAGAGATGGGGGGTGCAGGGTTTTCTGGGTTGTTGTCTCAAGGGAGGAGGAAGAGGGGTAGTCCGTAGTGAGGGAGGTCCTTGCCTAAGATGCCAATGGCATCTTCTTTGTTGTCGCTGATCCGAATGTACTTGGCATCTCTTTGTTGGAATGAGGAGGGGTTGGTGTCATCTGGGATGAGGAAGTGGACATAGCAAGTGCTCCAGGGGTCATTGATAAAGAAGGGGAACCCTGGGTCGTCATCTTTGTCCTGGATGTGCATCCTATCATAATTGATAGGTAGAGCATCCATCCCAGGGTCATTGATGATGTTCCTGAGTTGAAGGATGGTGTTTCTGGGGTCTGGGGGAGACGTATTGGCACGTTGGATTTCTGGGGTAGGAGGGGCAGTGAATCCTGGGGGAGGGACACAGAGAACTGTTCCTTCTTCTGTTTCTATGATGCTTGGCATGGTGGGGTCAATGGGCTGAGGGTGGTGGACAGTAGGGGACAAAGAAGGCATGCGCTGGGGGGAGTGGTCTGAGGAGGAAGAGACAGATGGGGTCTCGTCAAAGGAGCCCCTCTCTATGGCACGAGCAACGAGGTGTTCTACAGAGGAGGAGTGAGAGGGCATTGTGTTTGAGCGAGTGGGGAGTGTGGTGACTGTTTGTACAACTACTTCTTTTCGTTTTAACCATTTCTTTGCTCCCTCACTTCTGGGGTTGTGCTTGAAGTGTTCCTGAATAGGTTCTGGGGCATTGAGGTTCTTCTCCAGTTCCCAACTGTTGTGTGCATCGGAGTATCCCTTCCACTTGATCAGGAACTGTAATTGGTTCCTGTGGCGTCTTGTTTCTAGTATTTTTTCGATTTCCCACTCTTGTTCTCCTTCTATCAGATCTGGGGGAGGTTCCATAAAGCTTTTGCCATGTATGGATGTTTCTTTGTGTGGCATGAGAAGTGACGCATGGAATACTGGGTGGATCCTCCACTGATGGGGAAGTTTCAGGGTGTATGTAGTAGCAGAGATTCTTTTTGTGACCCTAAAAGGTCCATATCTTTTTGGGGACAGTTTGAAGCTGGGGTGCATTGTCTTCAAGTTCTTGGCATCAAGCCACACTGTATCCCCTTCTGTGTATTGTTGGAAACGAGGGGAGTCCTTGTAAAGTGACTGGGCATGGGTGATTGCCACTTGTGCTGCTCTTCTGGCTTCTTGGATTTGTTCTAGCCTTTTCTGTGTTCCTGGGACCATTGCGGTTCTTTCTGGTTGGTGTACTCTTGGGACATACCCCAGAATGAGTTCATAGGGTGCTTTCTTTGTGGTTGCACTTGGCCAGGAGTTGTGGGTGTATTGTGCTAGTGGCAACAGCTCTGTCCAGTTGTCTTGTTGGTGGTTTATGAACATCTGGAGGTATTGTTCTAGCCACTGGTTTGTTCGTTCTGATTGTCCATCTGTTTGGGGGTGATATGTGGTGCTTATGTTCTGTTCGATGTCAAGCACTCTGCATAGTTCCTTGGTGAACTTTGCTGTGAATCTGGGGTCTCTGTCAGAGATGACCCTTCTTGGTAGGCCATAATGTGGTAACACTGTCTTGGCATATAGTTTTGCTACTCCTTCTGCATCAATTGTTTCGTTGCATGGGATAAAGAAGGCTGCTTTGGAACAGTCATGATACATGATGGTGAGAATGGTATCATGTCCCTCTGATTGTGGTAGCTTTGTAATGAAGTCTAGAGTGATGGTTTTAAAGGGGAGGGCTTCTGGGTTTGTCTTAATGGGGAATATTGGTGGTTTTGGGTTTCCAGGGAAGTTTTTGTTTGCTTGGCAGGTGGCACACCCTTTTACAAATGTGGATATGTCTTCTTTCATGTTTGGCCACCAGAAGTCTTGTGACACTAAACAAAGGGTCTTTGCTATTCTGGGGTGTCCTGTGGTTTTTGTGTCATGAAACAGGGAAATTACCCCCCTCTTTAGCGGTGTGTTGTCCACAACCACAAGTTTGTCACCTTTCCACCAGTACTTTCCATGTTTTACTAGCTGAAAGGGGGCAGCCCACTCGTCTAGAGTGTCTGGGTGGTCCAATTGGTGTGCCATAACACAGTCATCTATCCTTATGGAGAGGACAGAGTTTGCAAAGATGGTTGGGGTTAGGACTGTTACGTTGTTGTTGTCTTCTTCCCCTGTGTCGTGATCTGGGTGTCTAGATAGGGCATCTGCATGGTTCTGGGCTCCGGGTTTGTGGTGGAGTTTAATGTGATAGTCCACCAGTCTGGGAATGTACCTTGCAACCCGCCTATTGATTTGACAAGGGTGTCAGTAGTATTCTAAGTTTTTGTGGTCTGTAAACACAGTGATTTCATGGGGTGATCCTTGGAGTAGGTGTCTCCAGTGTTCCAGACCTCGGATGACTGCTAAGAGTTCTCTATCATGGATATCATAATTGCGCTCAGCTTCTGAGAAGGACTTTGAGAAGTAGCCTATTGCTTGGGGTTTGTTTCTGTCATCTTTCTGTGTGAGGATTGCTCCTGTGGCAAAAGCAGAGGCATCCACTTCTAGTTCAAAGGGTTTGTTCATGTCTGGTTTCCACAGGACTGGGTCTTTGCATACAAGTGCGATGAGGGTCTCTAGGGCTTCTTTTGCTTCTTCTGTCCACTCAAATGGGCCTTCCTTTGTATTTATTGTGTCTGTGATAAGCCTCACTAAGTGGGCAAAGTTGGGGATGAAGGGGTGTTGGTAGCTTAGTGTTCCCAGTATGCTTCTTGCTTGTTTGACTGATTTGATGTCTCTTGGCCATTCTTTAAGTCCTTCTACTTTCTTTGGGTCTATTTTGACATTTGACCCATCTATGACGATTCCTAGGTAGTGGATCTTTCTTTGTTCGAATACACACTTGGATGCTTTGAGGAAATAGGATTCCTTTTCGCATATTTCCAGGAATTCGTGGACAATCTGTCTGTGGCATGTGGTGTCTTCTTCTGTGGCTATTAAGACATCATCCATATAGATGAACAACTCTTTTGGGTACTTGTCCATGAGTGTTTGAACATGAAAACCCAATCATTGACTGGAAGAAACAAGAATTAAAAGGAGAACCTATCACCATCCTAACTGAAGGATATTGCTTCAGAAGAAAGCGACACCAAGAAGCAAAAATTGTGACAACCACAACAACTTTTGACCCAGTAAAAGAGACAGAAATCCCAGAAGAATACCAACCCCACCACAAAGTATTCTCTGATGAAGAAGCGCAATGCTTCCCCCCAGAAAGAGAAGAAGACCACCCCATCACACTGCACCCAGATGCACCTAATAAAATCAACTGTAAATATATCCACTCCCACCCCAAGAAGACGAAGCATTAAAAGCATACCTTGAAGAAAACCTAGCCAAGGGATATATCTACAAAGGAAGCTCCCCCTATGCGTCATCCTTCTTCTTCAGAAAGAAAACAGACGGAGGGCTGCGCCCCATCCTTAACTATAGACCCCTAAATGCGTGGACAGTAAAGGACACCTACCCCCTGCTGCTCATATCTGATATCCTAACAAACCTACATAGGAAGACACTCTTCTCCAAGTTTGACATCAGGTGGGGGTACCATAATGTCCGCATCAAAGAAGAAGACCAATGAAAAGCGGCCTTCAAAACACCTAGAGGGTTGTTCATACCCAGAGTCATGACCTTTGGCCTCACAAATGCACTGGCCACCTTTGCAAGAACAATGAGCAGAATACTTCGAACCAGGGGTAACCAAATATCATTCTATCTTCTCCCAAGCTTGTCATAAAGAATTGGGAAGTAGTTTCTTTTCCTCCTCTTTTTATCCATAGTTGGCATTTTTCCATTATAGTGCCATCTTTGTTGAGTGATCCATCTACATTTCGGACTATCATTGGTGGTTGTAGGGGTGTGGTTCCAAGTCCTAATTTCTGGACCAGATTTCAGTCTATGAGGTTGTCTGTGGCTCCACTGTCTAGGAGCACATTTACTCGAGCTTCTTTGTAGTATAGGTGAACAAGAACTTGAATTGTCATAGCACTATTGCGAACACTGTACATTGAATCAGCCTTCCTATCAGCTCTCATAGGTCGGCATCGCAAAAATCCTGGTCAAGGGCATAGTAGCATCTCTTTTCATCCTCTGTCATGCCTTGGATGAGTGTGTAGGCTTGTCGGACTTTGTCTTCTGTTGTGGCAACTGATACTGACGATGTGCTTGCTTCTTGGGTGTAGGGGGGTGCTGTGTCCACTTCTTGAGTGTCTGTGGCTTGGGCTTTTGTCTGGTTTGGGGTGTTTTGGCATTGGCAGTTTCTGGCCATGTGTCCTTGTTGTCTGCACTTGAAACAGTGTCCCTCCTTCATGAGCGTCTTCTTTTCTTCTTCAGTGAGTTTCTTGAAGGGTGTAGTGGTCATGGCATCGACATCCATGGCATTGGGGTCCCTTCTGGTTCGATTCTGGTTCTGGCCTACACTTTGTGTGGGGCCAGTGTTTCTAGTTCCTGGTCCTGACTTCAGGAGCTGCCATTGTTGGTGTTCTGCTCTGGCAGTGGCTTGCCATTCATCCATGGTGTTTGGTATGGTGGTCCTCATGAGGCAGGCACAATATGCGCCTGTTGGTAGGCCTCTTTTGAAGAACTCTATTGTTCCTGGTGCATTTCTATCCCATCCTGCTATTCCTGCAAGGTTTTCAAAGTCGAGGATGTAATTGTCTAGTGCTCCACCTTGCATCTTGAGGTTGATCAGCTTTTGGTAAGCTCTCTCTTTGTTCAGGGTGTCAGTCCAATCCCTGTCGAAGGTTCTGGTGAATCTGTCCCATAGGTCATCACTGTTTTTGGTGAGGGTTTTGGTGCGGTCTGCTAGTGCCGCTTCCATGTTGTCTTCTGTTTGATTGACCCATAGTTGTACTCCAGGTCCATTGAATAGTGTGAGGGCGAACAGGACTTGTGAATAGGGTTGTTTGATGAGCTCATGTTTGCTATTTAACTTGATGTATCATAGTAGTTCTCTTTGGCTACTCTCTGTTCTGTTTCTGGTGAAGGCAGTGGCTGCTACTCCTTTGAGTCCTCCACTGGCACTGGTGTGTGGGGTGGCTGGGGTGGTTGTTGTGGACATGGTAGGTACTGTTTGAATGTTGTTGGGGTTCTGTGGTGGTTGGACTGGTGAAGGTACTCTGATGGGTGGTGTTGGGGGTGGGAGTGCTTCTGGTTGGTCTGGTTCTAGTGGGGATGGTTCTATCCAGATGGATGGTGGGTGGGGCTGGCATGAGACGAAGCTTGTGGAGGTACAATGAGGGTAAGGTGATTGGTAGAGGAATGGGAGGATACTGAGTCTTGGTCCTCTTCGTCTGAGCTTTCTGGTTGGTTTTGTTGAAGTCTGTATGTTCCCCTGGAGCTTCCTGCTGTAGGTGTGTTTGGGTTTTGCTTGTCTGTTTCGTTCCACCAGCTGAGTCCTTCAGCATATCTTTGTGGGGTGGCACTTGAGGTTCTTGTGTGGTACGTGTTTTGGAAGTATCTGAGGATGTGCCACTTGTGGTTGATGAATTCTACTGGTTGGAGTTTATTTTGTATGATGCACTTGTAGCAAGGTGGTTGGTTCGGTTCTATGGTCCAGCGAGCTCCTTTTCCGGTTGGCTGCTTTTAATGTGGTGTGGGAGGTCGTCTTGGGTCCTGATTTGTACTGGGGTCCAGTTGTTGTTTGGTTTGAGGGTGACACTGATGCTAGCCACGATTGTGGTCTGTTTCTGGGTTCTGTTTTCATGTAGGGGTTTGCTGATGCAGCCTCTTGTGTCAGAGAGGATCCGTTGCCTGGTTGTTGTTCTGGGGGTTCTGTGGTTGTTCTAGGCATTGGCTGATGCATCCTCTTGGATCGTCGCTCACCCTACTGTGAGGTAGTGGTGTCCCTGGTGTGTCGGAGGTTGTAGACTTGGCTTATGTTACATCCTAGCAGGGATGTGGGTTCAGGGAGTTTCAATATCACACAAGTACCAAGCAAAGACGTCTATTGTCTTATTGCTATGAAGTACAAGTGGTCTGGAGTGGGACACAGTGTGTACCACTACTCTGCAATTAGGGCTCCTCGCCCAAAGTGTCTAGCACTTCTCTATACTCAGTCTTGCGAGTACACAGAGTCTAACAGGTGTGATGTGTTGATATAGGTCAACTGCAAAGACTTCAATGATGTCTGGGTTAGGGACAGAGGTAGGGGATGCACAAGTCAAGAGGAAAAATGAAGTCACACCAAAGGGAGCAAAGGCAAGGTTGCTAGATTGCAAACGAAGCCAAGTCTGGCTTCCTACAATGTAAAGTACAGCTTTAAATAGGGCGAGGTTCCAAACAACATGAACACAAGCCCACACAAAAGTAAAGAGCCAAAACAAGTTGAGGCACTGATGTAGAAGCAGAGTCTAGAGTGGCTAACATTGATAGTGTGAAGAACGTACTGCCACTCGACAATATGTTAGTCTGACAAGGGGGGTTGGTAGAGCCGGGGGCGATAGTGTCCAAGGACAAGGGAGGAAAGGACGATGGGGAAGGCTGCTTGCTTGACCAACAGAACTTGGCGCTCAGCCAAGGGATAGTGGCGCTTGTGAGAAGGGTAGTGCCAACTCACTGAAGGGGCACTGAAGGCAGAACTCAGCACTCAGCTGAGGGGTAGTGGCGCTTGTCAAAGGGGCTTCGTCCAATGACTGAAGGGGCACAGGAGGTGAGAGGCAGGCAGGAGAGTAGTCAGACTTTGAGAGGAGTACAAAGTGGACAGTCTGAGGACTGATCCATGGAATTTGCAGGCCTTATATACCTAGGGACATGGTCTGTGCGTAGGTGTTTAGGGCAGGCTTAGGGCCTTTCCACGGGTGCTGTGGAAACTGCGCAGGGAATATCCGAGTACCTCTAATAATAGCATCCAATTGCAATAAGTAACGGGATCGTATGATAGATCCACAGTCCAATCAGAATAATGCATAGGGTGGTACGACTCTTCCGCAGTCGATGGCACGATATGACGCAATAATGACATGACTGCTCCGCAGTCCAATAGGATAAATCTGTAAAAGTGGCATGACTGCACCACAGTTGATGATGTGTTGGCGATGTGTCTTCTCTATCGACCAATGGGATAATTCCTCATATTTGCTCCAAATCATGGGGTGGATCTTGACTAATGGCAAATGACTCTTCCATAGTCCTCAGGGGGGTGCTCTGCACGTGGTGTGTCATGGGTGGATAAACAGAGGGTGATTATGTGATCAATCAGGTGATCATTGGAGTATGAAATTCGAACTCCGCTTCCAGATTTCCTAATAAGGAAGGTGATTACGTAAGACCGGGCCGGTCCGGAATGGTCTTGGAAGCCTGAGTCATGAACAAGTTTCTAGGTTCATGACAGATAGCCCCTTTGGTAACAAATCAAAGGACAAATGGAGAGAAGTGAAACAGAATGACAAGAGACTATACAGGGAAAGGAAGTCCGAAGCGTCGGGTCACAACAATAAGGATAGAACAAAGGAAAGTACAAGGATGCAAAGTACAATGTAAAGTCCAGAGGAGTCCGAATGATGTCATTGTATATGATGTCATGGATAAGAATAAAGTCCGAAATTGTACAGATCATAATATCTAATCTACAAGTCCTGTAAATCTTATCTAAAGCAGTCCATGCTGCAAGTCCGGTCCATCCAGAGCCACTAAGTGCGCAGGGTCACTTATCAACATAGTTTTCCGTCCTTCTTTTTAATGAAGAAAAAGGAGGATGCATACAGGGATTTTGATGGTCTAATATATCCTTTTGCCAGTTGTTCCTCCAGGAATTCCTTGAGGGCTTTATCTTCAGCAGGGCTCATTGGATAGACCTTACAGTCTATTGCGTCAGGTGCATCTGGCTTGAACTTGATGGTGTGATCCCATGGTTTTGAGAGGGGGAAGCAATGGGATTCTTCTTCGCTGAAGATTTTGACATGGCGTTGATACTCATCAAGGACGGCTTTCTTTTCCATGTATTGCTGGGCCTCGATTGCCAATTCCATTGATGTGGTTGCTCATAATCATGCTGTTTCCAGGTCGCACTCTTGTCACAGTTCTTCCTTGATGCATTGCTTATTGGATCCTCCGAGTAATTTCTGGACTACAAGTCAGGCAATGACAGGGTCTATGCAGGGCTTGGTAGGATTGGTGATGCGAAGCACAACGGGATACTCAGCTTTGTTTAATGTGGCGGATGCCCACTGGATGTCTGGCTGGAAGGTAGCCAGCCAGGGGTATCCTAGGATGATATCTTATCCTCCTACATTGGTGACAAGGAATCTCATGTCCTTCTTGATGCCCTTGGTTTCAACTTCGAGATCCACGCAGTGGGTTATCTTGCCTCCTTTGTTGTGCATGCCATCAATATTCCAGATCTTTCAATGATGGTCTAACTCCTTGAGGCCTAGCCTCATCCTTCTTGCAAAATCTGGATGGATGAAATTGTTGGTGGCTCCAGAATCCACCAATGCTTGTTTGTCAGCCATAGTGTAACTCGCACATAATGAAACTGGAACATGCATAGATTGATAGCACATTATGAACACAGAGTTACAGCGTAATGCCCTCACCCAGGCCATCAGGTTCAGGCACTTTGAAAATCCTCCTGAGTCATCAGGTCTCTCATCACTAGTGCTTTTGCCTCTTCATCCAAGGATTGGACTCCATTTATCCAACTGGTAGCCTGGTTTTGCAGTGTATCAGTGGTGGCGCAGGCGCCTCGGCTACTGCCATTGTCATTGTCGAATTGTATGAGTGGTTCTTCATTGACGCTCTGGACTTCTTCTATAAAGACACCACATCCTTGGAATGGCTGCCAGTTCTGGTTATTGTGTGGGCAGCATGGCTGGAGACAATTTTGTGAGAAGTGGCCCGGTTTGCTACAGTTGTAGCAGATGACATCCTTAGTGTTAATAACTCCTTGCCCCTGTGGGTGTCCTCCTCCTCCCTGAGGGGTGTATGGCTGATGTGTATAATCAATTTCTTCAGATCCTGTGAGTCTGGCACAGACTCTTCCTGGTGTGGTGTCCATGGCGTCTGGGTGGTGGTGGAATGACTGCCATCCCTGTTGCCTGGGCTGCTGGGGTCGGCTTGGTGCATTGAAGGTCCACAGGGACATATTCCCTTGTTTGGTGGGTCCTCCTTGGGGTTTGTGCCCTCCCAGACATGTCTGGAGGTGCATCCATTTGCACTGTTGTTTGAGTACTGCCGCCTTCCATTGGCTGTAAGTGTTGGGGCTGTGGAAGTTGTAGGCATTCTTGTAGAGTTCTACAGGAAGGCCATGGGTGAATTTATTGAGTACCAGCAAGTCATCAAAGTGATACCCAGCTTTGCATATGGCCTTTTCGACTTTGGCCACATAGGTGTCGATGTCTTGCCCCTCCATACAGAATCCCTTTTGGAGATCTTGTTGGGCGTGTTCCTTTTCCAGAGTGTCAGTGAAGGTGTTCCTGAATCCGAGCTCAATGGCTTGCCAGATCCAGTTGTTGTAGGGTCCGTGCTTGGCCTTGTACCCTTTGACCCACTTCGTGGTCGACAAGACCCATTCATTGACATGTTCTCCCTGTATATAGGTGAGGAATATAAGTGCTTTGTGATAGGGGAGCGTAAAGGCCAGGTTGTCAAAGTTTGTCTCAACAAACAACTCCCATTGCATCAGGAACTGCTGGACTTTGATGCAATCTCCCATGAATACAAGGGGTTCCTTGCCCATAAACTTCTCAGGGCAACTTCCAACAGAAATGTTTGGTCCCATGAATAGGGGTCCTCCACCGTCATCTCCTCTGCCTCCTCCTCCACTTGTGGGAGGGTCATTGCCAGGGGGTCCGCCGTGAGTGATGTGTGCAGGTTCTTCAAATGTGAGGGGTTGCTCAGTGATGGTAGTGGTCATGTTGGTGGGGATCAACTCAGCTAATCATCCCAACTGTTGTTCTTCTTCTTCTTGGGTTTCGAGGATGCGAATTTCCTCGGGGTTACTTGCTAATGATGGGGAGGGTGCTGGCATCTTGGGTGTGGGAGATCGAATGGGTTCTTTGATTTCTCCATCAATGAGTCCCCACTGATCTCTTGTAGTTGCATTGGTTTGAAGGATATTGAGGCTTAGACTGGTGGTTGCAGGTCGTACTACTTGGAGTTTTCCATAAAGTTTGTCCCACTTGATCTCTGTCCAACAGAGGTTTTCAAAGTTGAACTCTACAGGGATTAAACTGGTGGTGTTGTTGCGATGGGTGTAAGAGACTATGTAACCTGGGTCCCCTTTTTCTGTTTGCCAAAAGGCTGCTCCTAGGAATCTCTTTGGAACATTGCATTCTCCTCTTCTATCAATATGGTACGGTCAGAATGGTACCCAAAGGTCTCTGGTTGTAATCTTGGTGGAAGCCACATTGAAGGATCTTGGTCTTAATGTAACGTCTACCATGGATGTTTGCCTGACTTAGGCACTTGAGTAATGTGGGTTCCCTTGTGGGTAGTAGTGGTGGTTCTCAGGGACATTCGGAAAGACGGCTGGATGCCTGCAGAAGGTGTCAGTGGAGTCTCGGTACATGTAGAGGGTGAAGCCTATAGGGATGTTGGGTGGAGGGGTATGGATCCCTCAGATGAATCGCCACTCAGCTGAGTCAAGGATGTAGAAGCACTTGAAGTGTAACGTCTACCACAGACATTTGCCTGACTTAGGCACTTGAGTGACATGGGTTCCCTCGCAGGTAATAATGGTGGTTCTTTGATACATTCAGGAAGATGGCCAGGTGCCTGCAGAAGGTACCAGTAGAGTCTCGGTAGGTGTGGAGAGTAAAACCTAACAGGACGTTGGGTGGCAGGATGCTGATGCCTCTAACGAATCTCCACCAAGGGTTGTCAAGGACATAGAAACACTTGAAGGGTCTTGCAGTATGGGCGTTGAGATATTCAAAGACAAGGTGACATGAGGTATCAGGTGGATAAGTCTCAATCATGCTATCCACCATCCACAAGGTGTTGGACTGGGGAAGAAGGTCACGGGGATCCCTTGGTCTTAGGGATATACCGGAGCTAGCTCACTAAGGGACACTTGGCCCTTGTGCAGAAGTCAAGTGGATGAGAGTGGTATTTGAAGAAGACCAAGATGGGGATCCTGGCCTGTACTACTATGAGCTTAAATACACCTAAGGGAGCCAGTTCTAGCTCCACTCAAACATGTAAGTAGCCAATAGTGTAAGTAGAGCAAACCCTAGTATGATGGTCCTAGGGATCAGTCATCCATATTGTAATATTGTACACGTACAACAATGGTGAACATCAGTCAGCATAGTAAGACATATCACATACAACAATAGAAGTCATCAGTCAGCCAAACACGAGGCAGTTAGATCCAAAGTCCATGACACATTACTACTGACATGTTGGGTCATCACAAACATGTCAGAGTTCACAACCAGGCCGTACAGTCCGAGAACGAAACGTAACATGAAGGGGCGTGTGGTGCAGGCGTTGAGGTACTCGAATACGAGGTGATACAAAGTATTGGCTGGGTAAGTCTCGGTCACGCTATCCACTATCCATGAGGAGTTGGAATGGGGAGGAAGGTCATGGGGATCCCCTTGGTCTCAGGGATATGCTGGAGCTAGTTCACAAAGGGACACTGGGCCCTTGTACAGAAGATGAGTGGAGAGTAGTGGTATTCGAAGAAGACCAAGATGGGGATCCTGGCCTGTAATGCTATGAGCTTAAATACACCTAAGGGAGCCAGTTCTAGCTCCGCTTGAACATGTAAGTAACCAATAGCATAAGTAGAGCAAACCCTAGTACAACAATCCTAGGGATCAGTCATCCGTATTGTAATATCATACTCATACAACAATAGAGGGCATCAGTCAGCATAGTAAGACACATCACAAACAACAATAGGAGTTGTCAGTCAGCACTACCACAAGGCGTAAGATCCAAAGTCCATGACACATTACTGCTGACACATCAGGTCATCACAAACACGTCAGAGTTCACAACCAGGCCAGGCAGTCCGCAGAACAAAACATAACACCACATGAGAAACACATATAAGCACAGGAAAATCCCAAGAGACATTCCCATCCCCCTCTTCTACTCCTCTCACTCATGTGCTCTCAATCCCCAGCTCAATTCTGCTATGTTGTCAATACCAGTCTTGCAGCTCCTTACCAAGTACAGTTCATGCCATCATCACCCCTGTCATCTACCCTCTCCCTTCACCAATGAGGAAGTCATCCTCCTTCCACCATGTCATCCTGACTTCCTTTGCTGACCCCCACTCTTTATTCCAAGACCAATCAGCCCAGTCAGCTTGGAAGCAACTATGTTCCCACCAGAGTGCCTACTCCAGCAGGCAACGAACAAGGGTATGTCCCCAGCCACCCAGCGTCGCCACCAGGACCTGACAAGGGCGGGGATCTGTACAACCCAGCCAAACACCTTGAAATGCATCCGTATTTGCATTATGCCACCCATCTTACCTTGACACACTCAGAAACCCCCCCACTATGTGGACCCACCAGGGAAGCTCTCACACTACTGGTGCCACCTCAACCTGAAGTTTGACGCCATCAAGAAGAGGAACATGTGCTGGAGGCCAAGGATCAGCCAGAGACTCCACCCCTGAGGGGGTATCAGTTCAACAGGGGAGTACATTATATCCCCTTCCAAATTTGAGATGCTCAGGAGCACCTTTGGCCCACCTGGTATACTCAGCTCATCTTTACCGCCAATCCCTTTGTCCTGGCCTTTTGGGCTGGGAACAACCAGCAGTATGGCAAGCCCATGCACACCACTCCCTATTTTGAGGGACAGTCCCCTACCCCCACTTACACCAACAATGACCTCACATTCCCACTCTCCAACAGTGGGTTAGTTGACTTGGTGAACCAAGCACTCCTTCATATGAAGGACCTCCCCCTCATTGCCAAAGTGCATCACTACCAGTGCATGACACTCAGATACCACACCCAGCAACATTGAGTGGCGGCAGAGCAGGTGAGGCTAGATGTTATGATCCAATGCTTTGAACTTCCATTGTTTACTGTATGTTTTGTTTCTGTTTCACTTCTCTCCATTTGTCCTTTACTTTGTTACCAAAAGGGGCTATCAATGTTAGCCACTCTAGACTCCGCTTCTACTCCCTGTCTCGACTTGTTTCAGCTCTTTGTTATTGTGTGGACTTGTGTTCATGTTGTTTGGAACCTTGTCCTATTTAATGCTGTACTTTACACTGTAGGAAGCCAGACTTGGCTTCATTTGCAATCTAGCAACCTTGCCTTCACTCCTTGGTGTGACTTGGCCTTTTCCCCTCTACTTGTGCATCCCCTACCTCAGTCCCTAACCTGGACATCATGGAAGTCTTTGCAGTTGACCTATATCAACACATCACACCTGTTAGACTCTGTGTACTCGCAAGACTGAGTATAGAGAAGTGTTAGACACTTCGGGTGAGGAGCCCTAACTACAGAGTAGTGGCACACACTGTGCCCCACTCCAGACCACTTGTATTTCATAGCAATAAGACAACAGACATCTTCGCTTGATACCTGTGTGATATTGAAACCCCTTGAATCCATGTCCCTGCTAGGATGTAACATAAGCCAAGTCTACAACCTCCAACACACCAGGGACACCACTACCTTGCAGTAGGGTGAGCGATGATCCAAGAGGACGCATCAGCCAATGCCCAGAACAACCACAGAACCCCCAGAACAACAACCAGGTGATGGATCCTCTCTGACTCTCTGACACAAGAGGCCACATCAGCAACCCCCCCCCC